>PVIC010015392.1:0-35251 GCA_004025085.1 Thryonomys swinderianus
AAAAAAAAAAAAAAAAAAAAAAAAAAAAAAAAAAAAAAAAAAAAAAAAAAAAAAAAAAAAAGAAACACCTAGCAGATTAGTAAAGCTTAGTTTCTGGGTGTATCTGTGGATGATTGATATGTAGGCCAGCAAATGAGGGAAGAAGACCCAGACTGGATATGCGTAGCACCAACCAATAGGCTTGTAACTTGGATAGAATACAAACGGAAAGAAAGACGTGTCCGTGTCCTCATTTTGGAAGAGCACCAGTCTTTGCCATTGCTTTCGAACATTGGTCTCTAGTTTCTACAGCCTTCTAGCACAGGCTCTACCTGCAGCACTACTGTGAGCTTCCAGATCTTTGACCTTGAACTGGTGCTGCACCATTGATTCCTCTTGTTCTTTGACTTCCATCTTCTTAGCTGAGGAGCTGCTGGATCCTCCAGCTTTCCAGTCTGCACACCTGTCCAGTCTTCCACCTCTGATCCTATAGATGGCTACAATGGATTCTCCTTTTTTCATTCTGTGAGCTCACCTGGTACATTGCCTTGTGAAATTATACATATATTTGCTATTGATTCTTTTCTTCTAAAGAACTCTAAGAGCTGTGGATGGTGCACGTTAGAAGTCTGGTGACCTGTGTGGAAGTGGTAAGGTCTGTGGGGGTATGGATGTGTGGTCTTGGCAGTGTCTGCCATGGACCATCACCCTTCTGAAGGGCGTACAGGTGAGTAGCCACAAAGCTGGGCTCCTGGAAAGACCTAGGCCAGAGAGTGCTGGGATTGGGTTGTGGTTTGAGTGTCTCCCAAAGAACTCATGTGTCCTATGTTGGGTGTTTGGTCCTTGGTTGATGATGTTGAGAAATGTGGAAGGGGAGGAAGTCTTCAGGTCATTGAAAGCTCTGTTCTGGGGAGGAATGAAGTACGTCTGTGAGAGTGGGTTGTTATAAAAGACCACCCTGCAGTTCTAGCTTCCTGATTTGCCATGTAATCTCTTCTTTTCTTCTTTTCTTTTCTTCCTTCCTTTTTTTTGCTCTTTGTTTTCCTTCCTTATTTTCTTCCTTTCTCTCTGTTTCTCTCTTTCTCCTAGAACTGAGGATTGAACCCTGATCCCAGGCTCCTTTGTGCTACATCTCTAGCCTTTTTAAATTTTTAGATGGGTCTTGATAAGTCACTGAATTTCCCAGACTGGGCTTGAACTTGGAATCCTCCTATTTTAGACTCCCAGAGTTCTGAGATTACAGACTGCACCACCACACCAGGTGGATCTCTCCTTGCACATGCTCTCTCTATGATGTCATCCATCATGAAGTAATGTAGTTGGAGGTCTTTGCCAGACCTGGTGCCATGATGTTTGGGCTATCAATGTCTGGAACTGTGAGCTAAGTAAACCTCTTTTCTTCATAAATTACTTAGCCTCGGGTATTTCATTCTAGCGAGGGAAAATGGACTAATATGGAAAATGGAGTGCATGTGCCCAGCCATAGACTGGCCCAGCTAGCTAGAATAGTCCACCTCTCTCCTTGCTCCAACTCCAGCTCCCATTGCCTCCTTTGATTATGGATTCAGGTTGCTAGGAGACTCCATGCCAGAGAAGGGGTTCTGCATGCTGAACATGAGTGTTTGGTTCTTGGAGAAGGACCATTGCAAGGAACAGGAGATGGTTTCTCCACCTTCCTCTCACATGTCTGCTTCTGAGAGGTGGAGTACCCTCTGTGCCCCACAATTCCCAGTATTTAGGCTGTGTTCAGGGGACTAATTAGCTTGGTTTCTGTCTCTATCTTTTTTAGACCAGAAAATATCATCCCATCTCCTGATGCCTCCTTTTCTTGTCTGTTCTTTTCTTTCTTTTTTCCTGGCAATGGATTGCATGTAAAGAGATTCTTTCCTTGACCCAGCTCAGGGATCCATTATGGGTGTTGAATTGGCAAACAGATGGTGACCTCCCTGGTATGCATCCTCAGGGTATTGACTAGATCACACATCCTCAGTGGGAAGAGATCATCCCAAGGGCCCAAAATTAGTTATTGAAAAGTGGAATGAAAAAGTCTGTGCTATTACAACAGCGTGCCAAGTTCAGTGACACCCAGAAGAATCTTATTCCTTATTCATGGACAGTGAAAAACAATCTGAAAAGTTCCTTGCAAAGATGACAGTGGAAAAAGAGACACAGTGGATGAGGGGCAAAAATGCAATGGAGCCACTTCATCTTCTTGTCCTTTCACAGCTCTGGATGAGTCATATTCATCTGACTGGAAGATCACTGGGGTTGGGGTGTACACCTTCTGGGTGTAGAGGGATTGAAGTGGTTTGTTGATTCCAGGACCTTCACATTGGAGGGCCTAGGGGACCTCCATTGTTCCACCCAACTGTTTGCAGACACACCCCTGATTCTATTTCTGTTTCTCAATCAAAGGCCACTGCCCACACCACAAGGGTGAGAAGATTAGTGTTTGTTCTTCCTCCATCCTCTTTCCAGCACCTCTTTCATCTTCTTGTTACAGCACTGGAGAACAAGTGCTAACAATTCTTCCCAGGGGCCTACATGGACTACTCAGTAATTTCATTATTCCATCAACTTCTTATTGGTTGCTCAGCAACTAGCCAGGAAGGGCCAGAACACCTCTCTGTCAGGTGAGAGGGTGCATTTCAAAGTAAGGACACAGATTTCCTTGGTCCTTAAGCCTTTGACCCTCTCTGGACTTGAGGAGCCACATGGCAGAAGTTGACTCGGGATCCCTGAAACCACCTCCACCCCAGATTCCCTGCATTTTGCAGCTTTCTGATCCTTTGGTGACACCACAGACCTGGTGATGTGACTACTGAGTGGTTTTCATGAATATGCCCAACATCAGAACTTTGACTTTTTACTAAAGGGATGAAAATTGTAATTTCTTTGGCCAGTCCTTCAACTTCTGAGCTGGGACAGACTCCTGTTAGCAAAAGGCAGATTAATAGGAGAAAAATATGTCATTATACTTGCTGTGTATTTAATTGAGGAGGGTCACTCTTTCAGAAAAGTATCTCTTAAAGTAGTGCTTGGGTCTGTTTTTTGCAGTACTAAGTGTTCAACCTAGGATCTTTCCACTAAGCTATAACCCTCACCTGTTTTTACATTTTTTAGTCTTGAGACTGCTTTTTGCTAAGTTACTATGTTGCCCATGCTGGGAATGAGCTTGGATCCTTCTGCCTTAGTCTCCCAGAGTGCTTGGATTACAGACATATACTACTAAGATTCTGACATGAAAAGTATTTTAACAAAGAACAATAAATCTTAGAGTGAGACCACAAAGTGAAAGGGAATTTCCAAGGAGATGGATATCTTTAACAAAAATAACTGAATTGGACAACTATGAGTTAACTATGCTGTTAAGCAACTATAGGTTAACTAGGTAACTATTCTTTTTGTAAAATGTACCTGAGTAGCCATAACAACTTCTGTACTCTTCTAGAAACCCCCTGTCCCTGCTCTGCTCTTGTGTAAATTCTGCTTGCTATATTCCCAGGGTAACTCCAATAGAATTAAATCTCATAGATGTAAAAGATAGTCAAATAACTAACCAATCAAAGACCAAATATTCTGCTTCTGTTCCTGTACTCCTGCTTTGAAAACCCTATGAAACTGCCAACCCCCCAATATTTAAGAACTGACTTCTTTGGGAAAGATTCTGATCTGGTCTGCTGATGTAAATAAAGCATTTTTATTGCCTCCAAATCCCCGGGTGCTGGCTGTTTCCCAGTTCTGGTATTTGGCAGCAAAAGGAGCGAGAATCTTCAGGTTTCAGAGGAGAACAACTATAGGAAAGTGGGCAAGCCTATTTCCAGATTCCACAGAAGGGAAGGATTTATTTTCTGGATTTAGATAGGAAAGGAGAATAGAAGGATCTTTCACCTATCCTGCCAACAGGCAAACAGACGGGATGGGGAAGAATTTCCCTACGTTTTGCTTCTTTACCATGACAAGCATATCAAAAATATTTTGCTTTAGGCCAGAGATTTAGCTCAGTGGTTCCAGGGCCTGCCTGGCAAGCACAAGGTCCTGAGCTCGATCCTGCTAACTACATACAATGCTGGGTGTGGTGACTCATGCCCACCAGCAAACAATAGCACATACCACAGTACCGGGCGTGGTGGCTCACACCTATAATCCCAGCACTCGGGAGGCAGAGACAGGAGGATTGCTGAGTTCGAGGCTTGCCCAGACTACATAGTGAGCTCAGGGCCAGCCTGAATTACAAAGCAAAACCCTGTGTCAAAAAAAAAAAATTGCTTTCCTACAGTGTCAGAGCTTCCATGAATGGTTTGGCCCCTGGCCTGTGCTCAATGGCAGAATGGCCAACCACACTGTTCCACAATCAGAGTCTTTGGTTGAAATCTCAGTTCTTTTTCTTGTGAACCGAATGGCTAAGTCAATTTTCTATTCCTATAACAAAGTGCCTGAGATAATTAACTTAGGAAGAGGAAAGATCTGTTTGGCTCATGGCCTCAGAAGTCTCAATCTATAGTGATTAGTCCCATTGCTTTTGGGCCTGTGGAGAGACAACACCTTGTGGTAGACAGTGTGTGTGGAGCAAGCTACTCACTTTGTGGTAGCCAGGAGAACAAAGAGAGAAGAGAGGTCAGGGTCTTGATATGCTTCCAAGGCCATGGCCCCAGTGACCTATGACTTTCCACCTATCCCTGCCTCTTCAACGTTTTCACCAGTTTCCCAAGATTGCCAAGCTGGAAACTCAGGCTTTCACATGTATGCCTTTGGAGACAGTGAAGACGCAAACCATCACTTCTTTGGAAGGCTGTTTTGTTTTGTACAAAATGGGATGTTGAGAACATGGTGCCTACTTTGGAGTCTGGGGCATGTGCCCAGTTAGTGCCTGGCACCCAGAGGGTGGCCCAGTCACTTGTGTCTGGACATAGCAGTGAGTGTTCAGCAACACAGGCAGGAAGGCCAGATACCAAGCATCTCTCTATTAAGGAAAGGTTAGATTCTGGGGACATAGGAATATGGTGAGATGTGGTAATAAACTTGGCATGGACAGTAGGCTGTCTGTGCTGGGATGCTATGACCTGGGGTTAAAGGACAGCTGAGACTGGGTTTGCCCTTCTCCTAGGCCCTGTTGGGAGCTTCTGGCCCACCTCTCCACTTAGCCAATAGATGACAGAAGCTAGGAAGACACTACTGGGTCAGAAAGCTGTCCCTGTCATGCCTTCCTGACCCACATGTGGACCTGCTATATGGCTCTGGACAAGCCCCCTACTGTCCTAAGAACCCTGGGAAAAAAACAGTTTTTGTTTGGCCACCACAAAGGTTGCAGGGCATGGCCCAGAGTCTTTGGTTCTCTGTGTGGCTGCATATAGGGCCCAGTCTCGGGCTCTGGGCTCTGGGCTCTGGGCAGTTTAAACTTTTGCATCCAGCACTTAGTTGCTTGGCAAAAGAAACCCCTATGCCCTGGTGGTCTGGGCTTGCAGCTCTCAAGCCAGTCCAGACCTCAGTGTTATTCTGTCTTCCTCCTACTTGCTGCTAATGAGTCCCAAGGAGAGGCTGTGTGCCGGGTGTCCCTTTCCCACTTGCAGGTGAGAGGCCCAAGCATGCTCAGCTCTGCTAAGTGTAGCCCTGGCTCAGGGTTTCCATGGTGATGGCTCTCTTGGAAACAGCTGTGGGTTGTTTCCAGGGCAGATGACAACCAGTTTCAGACTGCGTCCAGTTGCACCTGCACCCTCCAAAGACAGGCATGCTGGGTGGGGCTGACTCTCTTGACCTTCTCTGTACTTACTCAGGGTCTATCCTGGAGCATAATGTCCAGGGACCATTCTACTTTCTTGGACAACCTCAGCAGGGAACACTAAGGTGTCAGAGGAGTGCTGGATGCAAAACAGGCCAGGTCGTGCCACTGCTGTGCTATGTAAACCTGGCTATGGCATGTCTTTTGTGGGTGCATCTGTGTTGTCTTAGCTACTTTTCCTGTCCCTGGGACAAAATACGTGACACCCAAAGTTAAAGAAGGGAAGGTTTATTTAGCTCACAGCCTGTAGATGTTTCAGTCATAATCAGTTGGCTCCAAGGCAAGATAGCTTGGCAGACAGGGATTGCAGAGGAGAAATAGTTCATGGTGGGCAGAAGGTAGCAAAGCAAGCTGAAGACATGACAAGCCTCTCTCTCTCCCTTATACTGGATCCAGGCTCCTGGGATTAGAGCTGTGTCAAACCAATCAGTGGATTGATCTGGTAATCACCCACCCTTAAGCCTACTACTGTATCATGAATCAGCCACACACTCAAGATTCAGCCATCTCTGCAAAAGGCCCACCTGTGAGTCTGGGCTTTGGGAGATATCCAGGCATGGCCATAACAGATGCTAAAGGTGAGGCTGGACCATAGAGCTGAAGGGTGATCACAATCTCCTGGGCACAGATGCTGGGTATAGAGGGCTGCATTCCTGTCAGTGCAAATGCATCACTGTCCCTGCCTGGAGTCCTTTGCCACCACTTCCCAAGGCTGAGTGTGGTCCTGGGTCTCTTCCTATGGTTCTGGGCTCAGGTGATAATGCTAAGTGACCTCCTGTGAGGAAGCTGGCTCCTTGGAGAAGGAGCTCTGTTGTCCCAGTGTCCCAGACTCTTATCACAAGGCCAGCTATGGAGTTACAATGGGGCCTCCAGTCTCACCATCTCTCTGGATCTTGCTATTCCCAACATTTTCACAGTTCTGAGTTCCAAATGCCACAGAGAGAACTTCAAAGCAGTTGTTAGAAATGGAAATCTCCCAAGGAGCCTCCTACACTTGCACCATCTTGTGCCATTTTTCCCTTATGAGCAGCCTTTCTGGATGGTGCTAGGCAGCAGCATTCACCATGTTTTTTAATCACACTTTGAAAAGACAGTCACAAAGGAGGACTTCCAGAACTGCTTCAGAAAGTGGCAAGGATAGGGTGCTGCCACCTCCTAAAGTGACCACACTGAGAAGCAAGCTTTCAATGCAGAACCCTTAGGGGAAGGTTTGACCTTTCATAGAGAACTTCTCTTTTTCACAGATTTTAGTCCCAGGGGAGGTAGACTATGAACTATGGCTACTTTTGATAGCAAATTTCCTCCAATTGGCCATGGTTATTGGTCCTGGGGTTGGCTGAGCTCAGCAGGGTGGTTCTTCTGATCTCACTTAAAGCCTCTAGTATAGCCAGGTGGGGGCTGGGCTGGTGCCAAGTGAGCTTCTCTATGCATTAGACAGTACAAAGGTCTTGCTTCTCCATGAGGTCTTCCTGGACATCAATTTATAGAGAGTGGCTGTTATGGCTCAGACATAGTTGGAGCATGTTCCCCTAAGGGTTTTTGTGTTGGAAGCTTGCTTCTCAGTGTGGCGACTTTGGGAGGTGGCAGCACCCTATCCTTGCCACTTTCTGAAGCAGTTCTGGAAGTCCTCCTTTGTGACTATCTTTAAGAAGTCTGATTAAAAAACATGGTGAATGCTGCTACCAAGTGCCATCCAGAAAGTCAGCTTGTAAAAACATGACTGTCCTCAAACACCTTATTCACTGGATCTGGCACCATGTAAATTCTAACTCTTCCCGAGAGTCAAAATGATGTGAAAAGGAAACGTTTGAACCACTTCAGGACATTGAGGCAGCCAGGACAGTGGGACTAAGACATTCACAAAATAGGGCTCCTAGAACAGTTTCAGAAAGTGGCAAGGCTGATGGTTTGAGTGCCCAAAGGTTTAAAATAAAAGTTTAAAATAAAAACTTTTATTTTAAAAATTTAAGGAATTTTAAAAATTTAAGCAAAGGTTTAAAATAAAAGTTTAAAATAAAACTTTTATTTTAAAAATTTAAGGAATTAAAAAAATTTAAGCCTTCACTGTATATATTTTGGTCATTTGTCATATAAGAACCAGCTGGCCAGGTCCCTGGGAACCACTACCAAGTGCCCTGCTGTCTCCACCTTTGGGACACTTTTGCTCTTTGTACAGAGCTGAAAGTATTGCATCCTTGTAACCCCTGCTTCACTTTGCAGAGAAGAAAACTGGCTTGGGAGGGTGAGGAGTGTGCTGGAGGCCCCTCTGAGCCACAGCCCCTTTTACTAAGGCTCTGAGGACAAGGTGACCTATCTGTCCTTGTGGCCACATCTGGTTCTCAGAGTCCTAGACCCAGACCTAATGTTTCCTGCTTGCTCCCTCTATTCCCAGAGGAGCAGGGATTGGGCCTAGGTTCACCAACCTCTGACACAAAAGACATAGACACTACCTTGCATGCCTTGGCCTCCTTGTGTGGCTTTGGCCTCAGGGCTCCCTAGGGCTTCTCTTTGGAATTCAGTCTCATGTGACAGGTGTCCAGAGTAGTTTCTGCCTGGAAGTGTAGTGATGCAAGTGAGACCTCTTCCAGACCTGGGGCTGGCTGCTTTGACACCAGGGTGGCCATGCCCAGGACTCAGGACAGGTGTGAGGCATCCCTAGGTCCCAAAGAGAGCAGAGTTCCTTGGCTTCTTTCTGGCTGCTTTATCTATACTTATATTTATTTTTCATCCTACTGAAATATATATCACAAAATTACTATTATTTTTTTGCTGTTCTAGGGAACCCAGGACTTTGTACATGCAGGGAATGCACTTTACCCCTGACCTCTGCTCCCTGAGTTACTATTTATGCCACTTTTAGTTACAACTCAGTGGCTTTAAACACATTCACACTGTGCAAACACCTCCAGAACTTTCCCTTCTTCTTGAATTGGGCTTTTTCTTCACTAAATGTTAAATTCCACCCTTAACCCTGGCAATGTTATTCTGCTTTCTGCCTCAATGGATCTGACTGTAGTCGATTGTGTGTGATATCGTGTTTGTCCTCAGCCTCCCACTGCCAGGATTATAGGTGTGTGCCACCATGCCCTGCTCATGTTGAATTTTCTTTTCTTTTTTTAAATTGGTACATTTTATTGGTACATTATATATATGCACATCACAATTACACTCCACATTGAGAATTTGTACCAATATATGATACAACTTAATTGCCATTTCCCCCTCCCCTACCTACCCTACCTCCCCTCTGCCCCTATATACACAAGCATTGTTTCCTTTTTTTACATCAACTTTTTTCTTTCTTCATTATTTACCCCTGAACCTCTTTACCCTTTGAACATTTACTACTTCACAATATCAATCATGCATTCTAGAACACATTTATAACTTGGTTCTCATACCAGAGAAAATATACCTTATCTACACATCTGTAACCTATTTATTTTCACACATAAGTGAAATTCTGCACCCACTCCCAACCCATGGTACTTATGGCTCTGGTTTTCCTCTGTGGATTTGGTCACTCTGGGACCTCATAAAGTGGAGTCAGCATTTGTCCTTTAGTGTCTGGATAGTTCACTTAGCGTGATGTTTAATGACCGGTCATATTGCAGCCTATGTCAGAATTCCCTTCCTTGTAAAGGCTGATATTCCAATGTATACACATGATGTCATATTTTTTTAACCACTCATCAGTAGATGGCCATTTGAGTGGCTCCCGCTTCTTAACTACTAGATGGCTGCTTATAGAATAGCTGTATTTTTGGAGGCCCTGCTTTCAATTATTTGGGAATATGTACCCAGAAGCATAGTCACTGGATGACATGATAGTTCTATTTTTACTCTTCAGAGAAGTTTCTTTCACTCACTACCATTTATATGTTTGCAGGGGAACCAGCACATGCGGGGAAAGTCTAGCATTTCCTCCTGTGGGCTCTGGCAGCGTGGCCCAGGGCTGCAGAGGTGGGTGAGGCCCGGCAGCCCCGCATCCGTCAGGACTTGCTGATGAGAGCTGACATTTGGATCTCATGGGGCTGGGGGGAGAAAGATGTATGATGGTATAGAAGATTATACCATCTCTTCTGGAGGGATTTCATGATTTGGGGAGGAAGTTGTAAGGGTGGTTGCCTTTGCTCCATTCTGTATCGTTCAAATCCTGAAACTTTACCCCAAACACTGGCTTTGCAGGTATTGATTTCTACCAGGGAATGGAAAAGTTCACTATTCCAGAGTGCAATTTAACAGGGTGAAGAGCCCAGTTTTGTGCAGAGAGGTCAGATGCTAGTGACAGCATTGTATTTCGGGACACACTGAGTGCGTTTCTACCAAATGCATCCGTCAAAGGGACTCAGAGTAACTGCTCTCACAAACAGGGTCCCAGGAGAAAAGTTCTAAGTGGAAAAGAAAAAAGAAAATCCCTGGGGATGGGGGTTCTTTTGAGGGAGATGATCACCAACTTGCTGATGGTTTTGGAGGAAACTTTCAATTGATGCAACCTGTCCAATATCAGAAGAAGACAGAGATGGCACATGTGGTGGGAAGAAGAACCCGAAAAAGAGTCAAGACCACCTTGGACACACCAGCATGGAAAAAGCCATGTGAGGGAAGATTTTGAAATCTGTATGGAGAATGGGAGTTGCTGGGAGACACTTCTCTGTGGCCTTTGCTTTGTTACCGGGTGGCTCTCTCGTTCCTTCAGATCTCTCTCTCCAGCTGTTGGGCACCTTGTCTGTAGAGCTTTGCCTTTCCTGGATACACGGTCCTGGTGGCCCTCGGAGGAGATCTGCCTGGCAGCTGCAGGTTAGGAGGAGAGAACTGACACGCGATGGCCTCCTGCCCATGACACAAAGGCATAAGTCACACGACACAGTTCTAAACACATCCCAGCTGAAGAACCGTCCTTTCCACTCAGTGACATCTGCATGGAGCAGCTGTGAGGCAAGCAGCCACCCAGGTGGGCTGCGGGTTTAATGACACTCCAGGGACCAGCATAGGCCACGGGCACAGCTCTGGGATTCTTGCCTTGAGGCCCAATTAGCTCTTCCTGGGAAGCTCCAGGGAGCTGAGAAGCAGCTCAGCAGAGCTGAGGCAGAAACACAGGCTTTTACATGCTGAGGCTGAATTGGTCCCTTTTTGGAGAAGCTGAGGACACAACCCAGGCTGGCTTCCCGGGGGCAGAGAAGGGCAGAGCAAGGAAGAGGCAGGAGCTCTGCAGTGTTTCCTGGCTCCGGCTTGATTGTCTCCCCAGCTCCATAAATCGAGGTCTTAAGCTTGAATTGCTTGCCGGTTCCTTCCTGGCATCTGTCCAGGCAGCGTGTCTTTTGTTACAAGCAGAATTACCCTAACCTTTGTACATCAAAATCCTAACCCCCCAGCACTCCCTTGGTGACTGTTTAGAGACAGGATCTTTGAGAAGTAATTAAAACAAGATCATTAGCCGGGGACTTAGCTCAGTGGTCCCACGGCTGCTTCCAAAAGTGTAAGGTCCTAAATTCCAACCCTGGTGCCCCGAAGGTCATTGGGATGGGCCCGTAATACAACAGGACCAGTGTCTGTGTAGGAAAAGAGACCACTCTGTGAAGGCCCTGGGAGAAGGCGGCCATCTACTGGCCAAGGAGACCAGCTGCGGACAGAGCTAGTCCTCCCTCCACCCGAATCTCCGACTTCTAGTCCCAGCATGGGAGAGAAAGTAAATGACCATTGTCGAAGCCCCTCTGGTAGAGGCCCTTTGTTATGGGAGCCCAGGAAGCCAATGGATCACTTCATCCTCAGAGAGCCAAGGAGGGAAGGGGGGCATCACCAGCTCTCTGTGTGTCTGTGATGACCTGTTGGAGTCAGCTAGGGTCAGAGGTTGCGGTTTCTCCCTGTAGGCTCTGAAGAGTTACTTTCCTTCCTGGGACAGCTCCAGCCTGGACAGTGGAGCAGCCAGGGTCTCCCTCCACCATGCCGGGCATCTGAAACGGGTCAGACCATTTCTTCTGCAGCTGTGGCCAGAGGGCTTTGTCCTTGGCTGCTGCTTGGGCTGGACAGATGCCTTTGCTTCCCAGTTGTGAACCACAGGCGACAAGAGTAAAGTAGGGTCCCAGCCAATGGTGTCTCAGGGCTGCACTGGCCAAGGGTCCCCAGAGTCCTGGGCTCTCCACAATAACCAGTAGCTTGGCTTAAAGCCAAGGGGCAGTGCCTGCTAGAAACCCCGGAATGTGGCCTGTATTGCTGTGACACGATGGGGCCTAGTAGCTGTCATCCGCTGACGAGCCCAGACCCCTGTCAGTGTGTGCAGAAGCGTTTCTTCCATCTTGTTTCATCTGCTATAGAAATAGCCAGTGTTTGAACGTTCTACCTCTGGGGGCTTTGTTTGTTGTCTTTTTTTCTTCTTCAGTACTGGAGACTGAACCCAGGACCTTCACACTGAGCTACATTCCCAGCTTCTTTTTATTTTTCTGAGACAGAGTCTTACTAAGTCACTAAGTTTCCCACTAAGGCTGGGCTTAAACTTGTGATCCTCTGGCCTCAGCCTCCCAGAGTGCTGTAATTGTAGCCATGCACCGCCACAGCTGTCTCTGAAGAGGTTTCTAGTGATATAATTTGTAGCTCACCTTAGTTTTAGAAACTCCAGTAATTGCTCCTGATCTCAACCCAAGATCCTTGGTCTAAACCAGCTTCCCCTAAACCTGCCTCCCCAGGAGCTTGAAATATCTCCTTTTCAGAGACTCAAAAATTCCGCCAATAATCAGTGCCAGGAATTCAAGGAAATGAACTCCCTTCTTAGGTCATGTTATTTACTATTTGCTTCTGCAGGTAATTCCCCTCCTACCTCCTGGAGACAGCCTCACTGTGAGCCCTTTCTCTCTTGAGCTCAAATGCTGGTCGGTGACATCAGAGATGGCTGTGACTTCCCCAAAGAAGGGAGACAGCCACCAGTTTTACTGCTCTGAGAACCTGTGTGATACATCAGGCAGTATTTTCTTGGTGCAGTTTTAGAACAGAAAAAAACTGGTTTACATATTCATATTTCAGTCAGGAGCAGTGGGCTGCACCTTCATTTATAATGTCAGATAAAAAAAAGAGTGTTGAGTGTCTACACACACACACACACACACACACACACACACACACACACACAGAAAGGCCAGGTATCGAAATACTAGAAAATGCAATGCTGTCAGGTATGGGGGTGCACACCTGTCACCCCAGCACATGGGAGGCTGAGGCAGAATACCACGTTTAAGCCCAACCTGGCAACTTAGCATCTTAGGAAATACTGTCTCACATAAGCTCAGTGAAAAAGTATCTGGGTTCAGTCCTCAGTAACACACACACACACACACACACACACACACACACACACTCGGCCCACAGCAGCACACGCACTGAGAAGCAGCAATGTGTGAATGCTGCTGTGTCTATTGGGCAGATGGGCCAAGCCCCCAGCTGGGTCTCAGGATCGATTTGCATCACCCTGCTCCCGTGCAAGGACTCAGGGTTACTGCTGGAATCACCTCTACAGGTACAGAAGCCTCAAGGACGCAGCTCTCACAGTCCCTGTGCGTAGGTGGCCCTCACACAGCCTGCCGGGCCTCCTGGGCTCTCCGTCCCTTCACAGGCCTTCTCTTCCCCGGCAGCCTGGGCATGCCGGGAACTGGTCCTTCACCCTGCTTCCTGAGCTCCTCCTGTACTTCCCTAGCTCTAAGCAGTGGGTGATGGCATGAACACAAAATTCCAGCATCCTGGGAGGCTGACAGGACAGTGGCAAGTCAGAGACGAGCCGGGGCAATTTAGTAATTTAGTTAAAACCCTATTTCTAAAAAGACAGGCTGGGAATGTGACTCAGTGCAAAGAACTTGGGTTTACCCCCAGTACTGCAAAACAACAAAGAGATGCATTCTCTTGGGGCGCCTTTTCTAGTGACACTGTCTTCAGGAGACCCCTGCTGGTCCCCTCACGGAGAGGTGCTGACCTCTCCTCTCCTGCTCTGACCCTTCTGGAGGTGGTGGGTGTAGGGGACAGAGGTGCTCCAGATCAGCACAGCCCCCCAAGCAAGACTTGCCCAGTTGGTCTATCACCCCCTGAGGTGACAAGCACCCTTCCCATCCCATCTGTGTCTCAGGAGCAGAAATCCAGAGGTGAGTGATTTGGGACAGGGATTTAGCTCGGTGGTTCTGGCACCTGCCTCACAAACACAACGTCCCAAGTTCAGTCCCTCTTGCAAAAAATAAACAAAACAAATTTTAAAAAACTCCATAATACAGAAGTGAGTAGTATTTTAGTTTGTGCTGCCAGGACAACATACTTTGGATCAGCAGCTTAAAACAACTGGAACCTCTTCTTCCTTCCAGCTCTAGAGGCTGGAGGGTCAACATCGAGGGGCTGCTGATTCAGTGTGTGGGGAGGCCATGTTTTGTTAGATGGTACCTCCTTGCTCTGCCTTCACCTGGCAGGAAGGGCAAACGAGTCACTTCTGGTGTTTTTCATGAAAACATAGATCCCATTCCTGAGGCTCTGTCCTCACAAGCTCTGACCTCCTGAAGGCTCTGCTCTGAACACCAGCCCCCTGGGGCTTAGGCATCACCCTCTGGATTCAGGGTCCCACACAAACATTCAGACTATGGCAGTGAGTTTATCAGACACAAATTGCTCAAGAACCTCATTTATTTTGTGCAGTAATTAAATAGAAGCTGTTTGGAAATATGATTATAGATTGGCCCATCAAAGCAAATTAAATCTTTGAAGAGTAATGGCCTAATTAACTTCACAATTCTGCCATTAAAAAATCCAAATGCCCTGTTGTCCTGAATCAGGAAATTCTGGGCCCAGATAGAAAAGGCTTCAAGAGGACATTAACATCAGGTGCTTGTGGATTCTGAGCCAGGGAGCGGCAGCAAGCACAGACATATTTGTCAAGATGAACCTGGCTGCAAGGTCTCAGTGCCTTATGTACTTATTACTTGTGCACAAGGTTGTCTTTGGATTAGATATTTGTAGATCAGTAATAATTCTAGGGCATCTTAGCTTGAGATACTGGTCATACTCTCCTGTCTCTCTCCCAGCCTGAGGACTCAGCCTCTTCTCCTTTTTTGTCTTTCTCAGAGCTGGCCTATATACCTATCCCTTGATTCCTTAATAGCAGGCACACTGGCTCATCCCAGCCCCTCTGCATAAGAGTTTTTCTGCTGATCTGAGGAATAAGATGAAAAAGTTGTGGAATGTTCTGGAATTCTCTGGATCAGCCTCTGGCTTTAGGCCTTGGGTTCCCTCCAGGGGTCACCCAGCAAAATTGATGTGCTGCTGTTGGCTGTCACCATTTGCTTCTCTTGAAGTTCCCTGGTGTGAGAACCCTCCTTTGACTCACGTCCTTACAGATTGGGCTGCTTTGCTCCATCCCCTGGCTCAGGAATGAATACATGGTTAAGACCTGGCCCTTCAGAACACTGGGATCCCCTGAGCAGCTGCTGCCAATACCAAGGCACTGCCCACATGCTAGTCCTAGGACTGCTGCTAATTGCTATCTGTTTCCCAGGTCTTCCTTTCCTCCTGGTCCAGTTGCCTCACTGGAAGTGCAGATTTGAACAGGTGCTTAAGCAAGGAGTGTGCCAGGACCCTCAGCCTGAGGGACCTTCTGCACCATGCAACCATGCCTCACATACAAGCCAGGATCAGGAACACACACTGTGTAAAGTCCTCCCAGAGTGACCCTGATCTGTTTTCACTCTCAGGGGGATTCCTGAGAACCCCAACCAGGGAATCCTCTGATCTTCCAACACCTCACCTCCTCCCCCAGAAGCAGCTGGAGCTGAGGAGACCTAATTTATTTATGTTTTTTCCGGGCAGGCAAGCCTTGCCGGTTGTGGGGAAGATGGGCCGGCAGCCTCGGCTGCAAATGAAAACCAAACACATTCTAAATTATGAAATTCACAAAAAATCCTTAGAAACCAGGCTCTTTCATTCAGATCCTGAGGACTGGATCCCGTATCCTTGGCAACACAGTTGCAGAAAAACAAGTCTTTTCCCACTGGCCTGTTTCATATTAAGATGAGAAGGCTCCCATCCTAAAACAGGAGATGGGCCTCTCCTGCTCCGGTCCTCTCCCCTGGACCTCCTGATCAACCTTATTCTTGTCTATTGATCTGTGGAGCCCAAAGGGAGGAGGAAAAACTTTATAAAGAAACTCACCAGACACAGCATGAAAAAATGCAGACCTCAGGGTCATGTTGATGTAATTTCCAGGATCGTTCCAAGCCCATTCCTGCTCCTCCATTTCCTTAATCTTTTTGATAAATGAGCCCTATAATTACACCTCCTTTCCACACATCCAGCAACAAAAACTCTAAGGCTGAGAGATAAAATACTTGCTTTGTCATCACATTATGAAAAGGCAACAAAGAATACATTTGGGATAAATTCAGCTTTACATTTAATTTACTCCATATTGATTTTCATCAATATAATTTCAGCAATTACCTCTGAGCTAATTCTTAGTTAAAAGGGTGAAGTTAAAAGTTACACAATGTAGATTCTTCCTCCCTTCCTTCCTTTTTCTTTCTTTTTCTTTTTCTTTTTCTTTCTTTCCCTTTCTTTCTTTCTTTCTTTCTTTCTTTCTTTCTTTCTTTCTTTCTTTCTTTCTTTCTTTCTTTCTCTCTCTCTCTCTCTCTCTCTCTCTTTCTTTCTTTCTTTCTCTTTTCTTTCTCTCTCTCTCTCTCTCTCTCTCTCTCTCTCTCTCTCTCTCTCTCTCTCTCTCCTCCCTTCTTTTCCAATAAGGAGGTCAAAACTAGGCCCTTTGCACTGAGCTATATCCTTAGTCTTTTTAAAATTTTTAATTTTAAACCAGGGTCTCACTAAAACACAGATTTGCCCAGGCCGGGCTCAAATTTGTGATCCTCCTGCCTTCAGCCTTCTGGAGCGCTGGGAACCTACCTTTAATCTTGCCTGTGTTCCTGTTTTATTCTGTCCTGTGTCATAGTTTGGCCACCAGGGAATGTTTAAAGGAGACAGGACCTGCAGCCCAGGGCTGAAGACTCATTTAATCCTTATGGCACCCAAGTGTGTGGGAGAGTACCCCTCTGTCACATGAGGAAGCTTGCTCTGGGTGAGAGTACGCTGATTTGGGTCCTATGAGTTTGAGCCCATGGCTGTGCTTCTGGAGCAGGGGAAATGTTGAGAATGCTGTGAGTCTCGAATGGCAGAAGCAGAGGGGGCTCCAGACAGCAGCAGGAGCAATAAGCCGTGACAGAGAAGAGCTGCAGAGAGGAGCAACAGAGAGGGCATTGACCAGGGTAGGTGTAGTCCTCATCCTCATCTCCCGTTGGGACCTGCTGGGTTCCCTGGCAGTGCTGAAGGTGCCCATGGTGGGAGCCACCTTTTCTCTCTGACCAGGGACAGAGTGTGGTCTTCCTGCTATCTCAGTGGCATCTTCAGACCAAGAGAAGAGGCAAAGAAGTGGGTGATATGAGTCTACCAGGCATCCTGGCGCAGGGCTTTTGAATATCATGTTTCTAAGGCCAAAGCAGAAGTTGGAAACCTGAGAAAAGACAAGTGTTGGCTGTGAGACACTATAAGAAAATTGCAATAAATACAAGTTGAATTAAACAACTCTGAGTCTCATAACTACTAGTCAATCACCGCGTTATGTTTTTGGTTGTAAATGGTATGTAGGTAAGGGACACAGGGGTGCTAACGGTGCTGCTGATGGCCTTTGGATTCATGTCTTGGGATCACTGCCATAAATCACTACAAATTGTGTGGCTTTAAAGGACAGAGATTTTATATTCTCACTGTTCAGAAAACTGGAAACCAGCAGGGCCATGCTCTCAAGAGGGGTGTGGCTCTTCCATTTCTGGTGTGGCTCAGAGACCACGGTGTTCAGAACTGGTGGATTTTCAGATGTACTTCCATCCTCCATCTACATTGTCACATGGTCAGTCACTGCTCTGTGTACAGTGCTCCTAACTTACGATGATGGGGCTGCATCCTGATAAATTTACCTTAAATTGAAAATGTACTAACACTCCTCACTTATGGCTATTAGGTATGATTGTCAGCCTGAATGGATTAAGAATACCTAATAGAGGGCCAGAGATTTAGCTCAGTGGTTCTGGTGCCTGCCTGGCAAGTGCAAGGTTCTGAGTTTAATCCCGGTAACCACATACAATGCTGGGCATGGTGACTTACACCCACCAGCAATCAATACTACATACCACAGTGCTGGGCGTGGTGGCTCATGCCTGTAATCCCAACACTCAGGAGGCAGAGGCAGGAGGATTGCTGAGTTTGAGGCTTGCCTGGGCTTCATAGTGAGCTCAGGGCCAGCCTGAACTACAAAGCAAGACCCTGTCTCAAAAAAAATAAAAAAAAAAAGAGAAAAAAAATCTAATAAATTACAAAAGTACATGTTTGGGTGTCTCCAGAGATAATGGACATGTGGACCAGCCAACCAAGAGGGAGGACCCACCCTCATCATGGGTGGCACCATCCAATAGGTTTGCAGTCCAGATAGATTCAAAGAGAAAGAAGGAAGTAGCTGGTCAGCATTTGAAAAACTTTATTCTGCTGGAGTAGGTGCGTCTTCTGGTAGTCCATAACCCTTAGGCATCATCACACTGTAATTTCTTCATCCTTTTGATGTGGGGTCACATCAGTGACTCTGCATGGAGCTTCCAGGCCCTCAGTCTTGGGGTGGGGCTGGGCCCTTCATCGCTCTTGCTCTGATGTTTCAGGCTTCTTGAGCTGAGCAGCTACCATCTTTGTAGCCCACAGATGGCCACTGTAGACAGTCCTGCCTCTGAGCCTGTGAGCTGGCATAAAAAATCCCCTTATAATTATCCATATATGCACACAGCATATATGTTTTCTATTAATTTTGTTCTTCTAGAGAACCCTAACCCATCCACCTACCCAGCATCACAGCTCAGCCTAGCCTACCTTACATGTGCTCAGAGCACTTCTTTAAGCCACAGTTGGGCAAATCAATCTAACATAAAGACTGCTTTACTGAATATCTCATGGAATTTATTGAAAGTGAAAACCAGAATTGATGGGTGCTTGTGTTAGTTAACTTTCCTCTCATTGCTGAGACAAAAATGCCCAAAGGGTTTATAGAGGTTTGTAGGGGTTTTAGACCATAGTCAGCTGGCTCCAAGGCAGGAATTGCAAATAGGCATCAAGGAGGAGAAACAACATGACTCACACAAGATAGCAGAGGCAGCAAGAGAGCTTCACTGCGTCTTTCTGCTTCTTTTGTCCCATCCAGACTACTGAGATTACATGTAGTGGTTTAGTAATCACACGACCTTAATCCCAGCATGACATTTTCCAGATTCATCTACCTTTGAAAAAGAAAAGCCCCACCACATCCACACGAGGCTTTGGGGGACACCTAAACACAAACCTTAATAATGCCCATTCACATGACGGTAAAGCTGAAAAACTGAAAGTCACACTATCATAAATCAACGTGATCATTAACTAATGTGTCAGCTTGATTTGAGTCAGCACCACCTAGCAGATTAGTGAGTTCTGAAGGTGTCTGTGGATGATGGACAGGTAGGCCAGCAAACTGAGGAGGAAGGACCACCCCAGAGTTGGCAGCTCCAACAAATAGGCTTGTAGCCTAGAAGGAATAAAAAGGGAAAGAAGTAGGAAGTCTTCCCATTTTCAGAGGAGCTCTGGTCTTCACTATTGCCTTTGGATTTTAGCCTCCAGTTTCTTCAGCCTTCTAATGCATACTCTTTAGGTTTCTGACACAGATTTGAATCAATGCCTAGAGTGATCTTCTAGGTCTTTGACTTTTGACCTTGGATTGCTCTCCAATGGATAGATGTTCATTTGGATTCTGGCACCTTTGACTACAGATGACATTTGGGACTTTTCTGCTTTTGATCCTGTAAGCCCACTTAAAAATCCTTTGTATAATTATATCTCTAATTTACACTGACTCTTTTCTTCATTGAACCCTAACTAATATAGTCAGTCACCTATCTCCCTATGTCTTCTCCTCTTATAAGGACACCAATCACTGAGACATGGTCTACTGATATGGCCTATTCATCTAGGATAAGTTTAATTTGGCTGTGTCTCTGATTTATTTCTAAATAAGATCCCAATTTGTGGTTTCTGGGAAGATAAGACTTTTTGGGAGATGCTCATCTAGTCCAGTATAGTCTTCAAAACAATGTGTCCAGAGGGCCAGAGATTTAGTTCAGTGGTTCCAGCACCTGTCTCGCAAGTGCAAGGCCCTGAGTTTGATCCCAGTAACCACATACATTGCTGGGCATGGAGACTCAACACCCACCAGCCATCAATACCATATACCACAGTACCAGGCATGGTGGCACATGCCTGTAATCCCAGCACTCAGAAGGCAGAGGCAGGAGGATTGCTGAGTTCCAGGCTTGCCAGGGCTACATAGTGAGCTCAGGGCTAGCCTGAACTACAAAGCGAGACCCTGTCTCAAAAAACAAACAAACAAAACCAAAACAAACAAACAAACACAAACCAATGTGTCCAGGACAGAGAAGGAGGGAACATGATCTTAAGAGGAGGGAATAAGGACTTTCCCTCCACCTTCTGCCATGGGGATGGCCCAGACCAGGACGCCAGGCCCACCTGGCTGGCCACCACCCTGCTGCTGGGACAGGAAAGCTGGTTAGGACAAGAATGAAAGGTGGTGGTGGCCTGATGAACAGTTCTGCAGGAAGAAACAGTGGGGACAAAGGAATGCGCCATCACTGAGAGTGATGAAATACTACTACTGACAATGACCGTAACAACTTGCAGTTTCTGAGTGTTTGATATGGACCACATATTGCTCTATGCACAGCAGGTTTGAAGTCAATGCATTCCCCATCTGCACAGGAGCATCCACTGCCGTCACCTCCATGGTCTAAGAAGACTTTGAGGCTCCAAGAAATGAATTTGCTCTGGAATACCTGACCAATGAGTGGGAAAATTGGAATTTGAATACAGAACTCTGGCAGTCAGGCTTCTGAGATAGGCATCCTTAACAAGGATGATCCAGAGGTGTTGGGTTGTTGGATGGAGATGCGGGAAACAGGCTGATGAGGGAGACACTGGGGGTCCTGGTGCCTGGCTGGTGGGACAGCTCATTGGGACGTGGTGGAGCATGGGAGCTCCTGTTGAGGAGGAGTGTGCCTGGTCACGGGGCCATTTGTCAGTGTCAGAGTGCGTGAGTCTTTGGGGGATCAGAAATGGGATCTGGAGAGTCACCTAGGAGTTTGTAGATGAGGAATCTGATGAAAGAGCTGGACGCGGTGGCACAAGGCTGTAATTCTAGCACTCTGAGAGACTGAAGCAGGAAGATGGAAAGTTTGAATCCAGCCTGGGCAATTTAGGAACTCAAGGAGCCTCAGTTTCAAAATAAAAAATAAAAAAGGACTGCAGTATAGTTCAGTGTGAAGCCCTTGGGTCCAATCCTAATACAGGGAAAAATAATCTGACAAACAGCTCCCCTTCGGCCCCAGTGCCTACATCCACATATTCTTTCTCTCCACTGGCAACTTCACTTGTTGTTTTCTTCCTGTGTCCCTGAGCCCCTCGGCACTTTGCCCTCTCAGCTCCTAGGGATGGCAGCAGAAGATGCCAGCTATTTCAGGATGAGCTTCCTCTTCACGTTGCTGCTTCTCCCACCTCTCCTGTTTGCATCAGTTGTTTGGCACAAGGCTTTGAATTGTTGGTTTGTGTGCTCAATTCATTTCCCAGAAATGTCAAGCATCACCAAGGCCACTGTGCGTGGGATATGCGTTGTTCCCAGTCCTTTGTCCTGAGCCTCTTCCTTTCATACACAAATGTGTTATTTCATCTGGCAGCGGGCAGAACTGCTAGACCTTGAACTGAGCCAATAGCCTGGGTGTCTCCCTCCCTGCAGGGCCGCCCTGCCTGCAGCAGCCCTTTGCAAATACTGCTTAATATTTGATCCACACAAAGCGGGAGGTGGGAGCTTCAACCTGGGTGAGCTGTGGAGCCACCTCACCCACTCTCTGGGCCTGACCCCGATAGATGGGATCTCCATGTTCTCCGCAAAAACAGTCCCAAGTGTTGCCAGTGCCCCCGGGACTGAAAGTGGACTTTGCCTCCACCCTCATCCTGAGCAGACCTCAGAGAAACACTAAACTCCCTGTGATTCTTTTTCTTTTCTTTTTTTCCTTTTTTTTTTTTTGAGACAGGGTCTCGCTTTGTAGTTCAGGCTGGCCCTGAGCTCACTGTGCAGCCCAGGCAAGCCTCAAACTCAGCAATCCTTCTGCCTCTGCCTCCTGAGTGCCAGGATGACAGACGTGAGCCACCATGCCTGGCATTCTGGTCTGTGATACCAGGGATTGAACTGGGGAACTTGCACTTGTGAGGCAGATGCCAGAACCACTGAACTAAATTTCCGGGCTCTCTTTTCTTTTTGGCAATGGTCAAACTCGGAGCCTTTGTGCTGAGCTATATTCTCCAGCCCTTTCTTATTTTAAAATATTGTAACAGGGTCTCACTAAATCACTAAATTGCTCAGGCTGGGATCCAACTTGCCATCTTCCTGCCTCAGCCTCCCAGAGTGCTGGGATTACAGTTGCCAGGAATCACATTCTGATTCCTTAAGACCTGGACCTCTACTGACTCAGCACATGTCTGCCTCTGGTTGTCCCATTGAAGCACCTCCCTGCTAAGAGCAGCACTATGAGGCAGCTCTGGAGAGCTGCAACTTTTACGATGCCATCAACTACACAGTGTCAAGCTGGCATTTAAAAATGAGATCATCTTTGTCCTTGGGGCTTTGATAGTTTCTCTCCTTGGTTTTATCTTTTTTCCTAAGTGGTTTGTGCTTCTGCCAAACTTGGATGACATAATTCCAGTCCTACCTCTTGGGACCAGGCTGTGTAAGCAGCTGTGATCAAAGGTGGGCTGAAAATGACAGGTAGGTAACAGTGCCCTGGGATGGTATTGGTGCAGGGGGATTGTGAGCACAGCCTACCATGGCTCGGTGCATGATAACAGTAATCCTAATCCTGCTCCAGTTATGTCCCAGGCACAGGAGTTAATGCCTATGTGTATTGATCATTATGCTTCAGAACAGGCCTGCTGGTTGCCAGCAACATGTCTGTCTAAACCAGGCTAGTAGGCAGCTGTTATGGGTTAAATTGTGTCTCGACCCCAATTGCTGAAGTTCTTACTCTACTCACTGTGGGCTGGATTTGAATACCTACTTCTTCACCAACTCCTGGATTAGTTTCAGGCTCTAGGACTGAACACAAGGCCTTTGCATGGAGCTACATTCCCAGCTCATTTTATTTTGAGACAGGGTTTCACTACATCACTAAGTTGCCCAGACTGGGCTCAAAATTACATTTCTCATGCCTTGGCTGCCCAGAATGCTGAGATTACAGGCACGTGCCACCACACCCAGCAAACTCCTGCTATTTCTTGAGGGCAAAAATGGCATTTCTCTGTGCTTCCTTGAGCTCATCTATAGGTGGGAATTCAAGTCATTTGAAATTTATTTACTGACTCCTGCCATGTAACTCTCCATGAAAAGTGAACCTATTTGGGAATAGAGTCTTTGTAGGTGATCGAGTTAAGTCTTAATTCAATATACTTGTGTCACCTCAAGAAAATCTGCATGCCCATGGCATATATCAAGTGAAAATGTGTTAGCTACATTTCTAGCCTCCTTTTTATTTTGAGACATAAATTGTACAAGGTGTGCTTGAATTTACAACCCTCCTGCCTCAGCTTCCCAGAGTATTAGTATAACAAGCATGTATCTCCACACCCAGCTGTGGAGGTGAATTTAGTGAAAGTGAAATTGTAAAGTTTGTGACCTGAATAGATATCAGAGCTGAGGAGATAATATATCCTGCATTTGAGCCATTCCCTCTATCCTTTCACTCACTCATTCACTCCCTCATTCAGAGAATTTACTGAGTGCTTAGTATGGACTCGGTTTGCTAATCAAAGGAGCTAGAGGGAAATCTATTTCTTAAAAATTTGAGTACCTGTTTTTAAAACAATTCTCTTTTCTATGGTTATGGTATCAATTTTATAGAGAACTAGGTTTGTTTATTCATTTATTGCAATACTGAAGGTTGAACCCAAGGCCTTCACACTGAGGCATATCCCCAGTCCTTTCTCATTTTTTATTTTGAGACATGATGGTGCAGAGTTGCCCACACTATGGGCTTCTTCCTGCCATAGCTTTCCAGGGTGCTGAGATTATAGGCATGTGCTACTACACCTGGATCATTTATTTTTTAATTATTTTTAGGCATTCTCCCATTCCAACTTTGTGGAGTCAGTTTTTTTTGATTCAAATGTGAAAACTATACAAAAGGCATAGTCAGAGAAATACCAGATCTCTGTCTCACTGTGAGTAAATGGTTTCATTAATATTGGGATTATTGCTAGTGTGTTTGCAAAAACTAGCACATATCTACATATATGTATTTATTTTCCTTTCCTTCTTATATAAAACATAGCTTCCTAGAGTGTTAGGATTACAGGCCAGTGCTTCCATGTATTTACGCAGTCTTGCTGGGAGTGTGATTTCAGGGTGGGTTCCTGGGTGTGGGATTGCTAAACGTGGGGTAAATATATGTAGTTTTGTTAGTCAGGATCAAAATCCCACACAAAATGGTTGTATATCTAATTCTTCCCCCAGTGATGTATGAAAAGGCCTATTTTGGGAGGTGGGGTAGGGATCGTCACAGTCAGTTGACAGAGAATCAATATCCTTCATTTGACAGGCAGATCCACCAGAGGGGGGGTGAAAACAGTTTGTATTTGTCAGCTTTTTATCACTGTCATGTGTCACCTGAGATGCTCAGCTTTTAAGCAAGAAAGGTTGATTCTGGCTCATGGTTTCATATGGTTCAGCCCATGGTAACTTGGTAGACTTGCTTTGGGCATCATGGAAGGAACATGTGATGGAAAAGATCTGTCCACTACATGGAGGCTGTAAAGAACAAGAGAAAGGGAGGAGAAAGAGAAGGGAATTCCCTTGTATTAGTCATTTTCCTGTTACTAGGACAGAATGCCTAACACATGCAACTTAAGGGAGAAGAGGTTTATTCTGATTCACAGTTTTAGTGGATTCAGTCCATGGTAGGTTGGCTCAAAGGTGAAACCAGCATGTTGGAGGAGCATGACAGAGCACAGCTGGCCACACCATGGTGGCCAGGATGCACAGAGAAGAGGCAAGCACTAGGATCATGTGTATATCTTTCTAGGTCACATCACTGAGGACTTGCTCCTTTTCACCAGGGTCCACCTCCAAATGTGAGACTTCCAGGGAGCATTTTAGATCTAAACTACAACACTGCCTCAAGGGCATGACCCCAGTGGCCTACCTTCCTCCCTCTAGGCCCTACCTGTTAAATGTTCTACATTTCCAAGCCTTCAACAGAGAGGTGTCCACAGCACAGGTGGACATCTGTGCATGTCTACAGGATATGTGTTCTTTTAATGAGATAAGAGGCGGCCCCAGGAAAGGTGAGAGTCATCAGCCCACTAGTTCTTGAACAAAAGACCCCTCCTATGTCTACCCAACCACCACACATGCAATCTGCCCACCCCCTTTCCTTTCAGTATCTCTGGCCTGAACCTTGTGAGGCCATTATGGTGGGCCCAGGATTACAGGCAGTCTGTGCTACAACTACTCTGCATCAAGCTCCCTAAGAATCTCTGTGACTCATAGGCAGATACACTTACCTTCCTTGTGCATCACTCAGCTGTGACATTTTGGACTCAGCTCTGCTGGATCCATTTCGGGTCTGGGTCCATAGCGTGTATCGACTCCTAGTGTCTCCATTGTTTTGGGACAAGACACACTTCAAACCTGTGCCCACATCACATTTCCTGGAGCAAGTTACAGCCAGGGCAGATGTCAACAGAGCTGGCATGAGTATCTGATCCACAGCAGGAAGCATCACAAACTACAAGGCAGGGAAATATAGTGAAGGTTTAAATTAAAAATTTATTTCACATTGCCATTAATGCCTTTCAAAATTCTTCCCCTTGGGCCAGATTTAGCTCAGTGGTTCTGGCTCCTGCCTCGTAAGCGCAAGGTCCCGAGTTCGATCTTCAGTAACCACATACAATGCTGGGTGTGGTGACTCACACCCACCAGCAATCAATACCACATACCACAGTGCTGGGCGTGGTGGCTCACGATTGTAATCCCAGCACTAGGGAGGCAGAGGCAGGAGGATTGCTGAGTTCGAGGCTTGCCTGGGCTACATAGTGAGCTCAGGGCTAGCCTGAACTACAAAGTGAGACCCTGTCTCAAAAAAAAAAAAATATTCCCCTTACTTTGAACACATTTATCCCACTGTTCTTGTCACTTTCTGAAGTAGTTCTAGAAGTGTTCTTTCCTGAGTGTCTTTAGTTTCACTGTTGTGGCCACCTCTTTTATGGTCATTTAGGCTTTGGGGAAGAACCAGAAGTTGTGTGGTACCACAGTGAGTGAATAAGGTGGATGAGGACACATTCATGGTTTTACTACCCAACATTATATAGTTGTAGTTAGAAGGAGGGATGAACAGGAATGGTAATCCACTCTACTCCAGGATGTCTGATCAGGATGGGGACTTCTGACCCTGAAGGCCAAGAAGAGCCAGCATCCTCGTGTTCCCACCACCACTCTGGGCTGAGAAGCCCTCGAGTGGGTGATGGGGAAAGGTCAGCTGCTGTGCTGTCATCAGTCAGTGATGAGCTGGGCTCTGCCTATGAGGGACACAGAGCCACTTTCACCTGGCTGTGCTGGAAGGGCCAGAGTCTTCCCGAGTTCCTCCCACACGGTCAGTGCCTGGGATATTTTATGGACATGACAGGAAGAAAGTTTTATTATGCAGTGCTCTGTGATCTGACACACTGGCTTGGATTTAGGGTTTTAGCTATTTCTTACTCAAAGAGTTTTCACTTCTAAGCTTTACTGAGTATTGTTTTTTTTTCTTTAAATAATGATCCATCTACAACTTCTGAGCAAAGTGTAATAAAAGTGACAAATACTGGAACACTGAACTCAGGTTGTCACTTTGGATTTACTGCCCCCCAACTTTTTCTGGTGAAGTCATACTAAATTTACGCTTTGGGTCTTAATCCGTCACTCTATCTTTTAATGCAATATCTAATCTCAGTACTTCTTTTATTTCTTTAATATAGTTTCTCTTGAGGTGCTTTTGCAGGACTGATTTTTATCCATTGTAACTTGTTTAAAATAAGGCTTTAGCTATAAATCAGAGGCCCTTATTGGGATGCTTGGGAAGTCACTTAAAACACGATAAATTTAGTGTCTTTGATTCATCTTGGGAAATTTGACAATAAGAAGAGTAACAGGCCTCTTCAAACTCTGGAAACTGGGGAAGCATCCCTTCAAGGTGAAAATCAAATGTTTCCTTCCATGAAGGCATTCTTCAACCTCAAGACTTCCGACCAGGATTCTAGAAATGTTGTCATACGACATGGGTATGAACCAGAGAAATTTGGGTTGGAATTGAAACCCAGGCACATGCTGCGTGAACTCTGGCCAGTCACGCAACCTCTCTGAGTCCCTCTCTGAGTCCCTCTCCCACCTGCAAGTTGGAGAAACATTGCCTGCCACCAAGGCTGGGGTGAGAGTGCAGGAGGAGGCCCATGTGTATATGCCTGGCATCTAGTAAGCGCCCAACAAGTGCGTTGTACTAAGGTGCAAGTGCGTTGTACTAAGGTGTCCTCTCAGGGGACTAAGGCCTCTATCTTTGTGTGGCTCTGGGACCTAGTTCCTCTGGCAGAGGACTGAACGCACGCTGGGTCGAAGCCTCCGAGGTTCTCAGCCGCACACTGGCTCCTCCCACACCCGCAGGACGGCCCTTGTTCTACCTCAGACCCTGCTACTGGAGATGACAAGGCTCCCCGCTTCTAGTGGCTTCTCGAGTTCCACCCAGATGTTAGGCTCAATGGGAGGCGTATTTCCTCCACGTTCCCGGGACCCTTGCTTCCCATCTCCACTTCTGCCCAGAACATTCTACCTGCGCCTTGGGACATTTCACCCGGCTCCCCGCCGGCTCATATCTTCCAGGAGGGGAGGCTGAGGATCCACCCCAGGGTTTGGATCCCAGCTCCCCACACCTTCATGGGGACCTGACAGGATGAAGGGCATCTGAGCGCCATCCTCACACTCTTGGCACTAAGGATGGGGTGTCAGGTCCACGCTCAGCCTCCTCAGACTATGCTCTGTAAAGCCTGGCCACACCCACACCGGCACCCACCTTCGTTCAGTGCCACCCTTGAGGCTCTGACTAGATGCCTGGCTCTGTGCTCCAATGTAGGTCTTGCCCTTTGCCTGCCTCTGGTCTCTACTGTCTGAATGTGCAAAGCATGCTGGACCCCAGGCTTTTGCCCTGGCTGTTCCCTCCTTCTTAGCAGGAGGGTCCACTAGCCAGTATGGACTTAGAGGCTTCCAGCCCAGTGAGCCAGGGTGTGAGCCCAGAGCCAGCCAGGGCGCCGGCTGGGGACCAGGCCTTGAGTGAACCGGAGGACACAGGGCTATGAGGTGGAACAGCCTTCCCTCCCCTCCTCTTCTGCATGTAGGCAACATTCTTTCTGTATTTCTTGCTTCTCTTGTCACTTTCCCAAGGCCACTGGTCCTTGAGGATCTAGTAAGGTCGCACTTTCTCTGGGAAGAGTCTCTACCTGTCCTGACCCAGTGCCTTCCTCCAGCCTCTGCAACTGTACAGTACTACACTGACGTTGTAAATGGCCTGGATGTCTCTCTGGGACCTGGGCCAGCCCTGTCCCTGGTCGAGATGGACACAGTCGAGGAGCAGGAGGCTCCTATGCGGCTGCCCTGCTTCCGGGGCTGGAAACCAGGCCACCAGGCTGGGAGTTCCTTCCAGAAGGGGATGCTACTGAAATTAAAGGGATAAATGGCTCCCAGAATTGTTACCAGCAAGACATTTGGGGAACATAAATTTCACCAAGAATTAGTCATTCTAAATTGCTTTATTTGGTTTTAACTTAGAATAGCACCTAAATTATTCAGCGAGGGAGGGGGAGGGAGGGGGCAGGCCGAGTCTCCGGGCCTGGCATCAGCCTTAAGGAGCCATGGGCGAGAAGCTGGGACATCTGTCTGGGGGTGGCCTTGGGATCCCGTGGGCCGCCTGGATCCCTTCTGGCTTCAGTGAAAGCCCCCGGATGTGAGACGCGAAGGCACGACTTCGCATCAGCAACGCCAGCTTTCCCTCGCGCCACGCGTGCAAAGAAGGGAAGAGGGCGGGGACTGACGCCATTCTCTCCTCCTACCCTGGAGCCCACTTAGATTCCAGAGATGCCAGCGCTGCTGGGTTCCTGCTGTGCTTTGCTGTGAGCTCCTTGATGGCCTAGTTCTCTTAGGCTTAATTCTCTCTTGACCCTCTCTGGGTAGGATTTTTTGCCTCTAGTACTGGGGATTGAACCCAGGGCCTTCACACTGAGCTACATCCTTTTATATTTATTTTTGAGGCAGGTCTTACTAAGTCCTCAGGTTGGGCTCAAACTTGCCACCCTCCTGCCTCAGCCTCCCAGAGTGTTGGGATAACAGGCTTGTGCCATGATGCCTACTCCCTATCTAGTTTTAAATGGCATTTACAATCTTCTAATGTACCATACAATTTACCTAAATATTATGTGCCTTTTTAGTTATCTCTTCCCCAACTAGAATATAAGTCATGAACCCTGGGGTTTTGTTCCTCTGTCTCTCACTGCATCCCCAGTCTAGGACGGTGCCCGGTACAGAGCAGGTGCTCAGTGAATATATGCTGATGGAAGGAAATGCGGTGAGGCCTTGGCTTGGCTTTAGGAAAACCGAGGCGGTTGTTTCTAGCTCAGCAGCCAGGTGGCCCTGGGTGATTTTTTCTCCCCTCCTCCTCCCCTGCTTTCCTTTCCCCTTCCCTTGCTCTCCCCACCTTCCCTCTTTCCCTTCCTGTCTCCTCCCCGCTCCTCCCTTTTCCTTCCCCGCCTCATCTCTCTCTCCTTTGCACTGAACTACAACCCCAGCCCTTTTTACTGTTTTATTCTGAGGAAGGGTCTCACACAGTTGCTAAATTCTCCAGGTAGAGCATTACTGCGCTGATTTTCCTGCCTCAGCCTCCTAGAGTGCTGGGATTGCAATTGCACACCACCACACCTAGCCCCTGGACACCTTCTTAACCTTTGCCTCTGTTTGTCTTTCTGTAAGATGGGCAGAGTCCAAACAGGTACTTGACCAGGTACTGAGAGGGAGCGTGCAAACGGTCCAGCATGGTTTTGGCGTGCAGCAATCTCTAGAAACGTAAGCCATGACTGTGTTAGCAAAATAGTTCATTCTGAGGACAGTTTTGTTACATTGGTAAATTAGCTATTAATTCACCACACGCACCACAATGCCTCTCTGCCACTTGCCCAAGGGTGTCAAGGGATGACTGGATGGATGTCCAGCTCAGAAGCCATCAGTCCCACCCCCAGATGCCTGCCTGACAGGCAAAGGCCTGTCCCGGTCCCCTCTTCAAGTCTGATTGTTTGATCTGTGATACTGTGAAATTCAGCACCACCTGTGCGGTCCCCACCGACAAGGGCCAAAGTCTACACTTGCTCAGGCCTGGGAGTACAGCTGCATTAATGGGGCCTTGGGTGATAGCTGTCTGGCAGGTCCTAAAGGCCTGTCGCTGTAAGGGCTGCTTCCTGTTTTGTTGGCATCTCTACCCATGCACAGAGCATGCAGGGACATGCCACTGGCAATGTTGCCAGTGCTGAGCTGCAAGACGCTTATTAATGGGATCCAACTTGAAAATGTTTAAACAATTTTTCTATTTTTTATTCTAAAAAACAGTGCCAAAGATCACAGCAAAATGCAAAAATTTGGTGAAGAAAAATGAAAGAAGAAAAGAAGGTGGAATTTGAGGGTTGCAGAAAGCAAATCTGACCTGAGTGGCCTCCAGTTCTGTGGGGAAGTTGGGGTGAGAACATACCCCGGGTCCTCCCAGGTGCTCCATGTAGCCTGTCTACTGTCTTTAACTGCAAAAGAACCAGTGGGTTGTGGCTGACTCAGGGCACAATTTCCTTCTGGGTTAATAAACCTGTTTTCCTTGGGAGGTCATTCGTCTTCTAATCTCCCATACAGTTTTCTTGGGTAGGGGTGTCCCCACCCCAGGAGCTGGGGTGAACATGTGATGCAGGGTCAACCAATCAGAGTACATATTTAGCATAGTCCATGGTGGTTGAGTCATATAATTCAGGATTAGCCAATTAGTGCCTCAGTGATAGTGATTGGCTAAGAGATAGGGACAGGATCGGTCCAATCAGAGTGAGGCCTAGGTAGCTGCTTATGGGAGTTGTTGAAGAGAGCTTTTCTTACAGGGCAGAGGACTGCCAGGAAACAACACCTTCCTCAACCAGACAAATGGGGTAAACAAGAGTTAGTGAATTAATATGTTCTAAAAGGTCTCTAAGGTTTGCTCATGGAATTAAGGTTCAGTTACCCATGATGGTAATTTGCTTGCTATCGTTGTGTTGGCTACCTTCCCCTCCTCACTTCATTTCTCAATTCACAAATTTCCCAAAGAAGTTATTTGCACTGAAATGTTTGTCTCAGCAGTTGGTGTTTGGACATGAAATTCTGAACGTGAGACACAGTAAGCCTGAACAGCTGAGTTGACCCAGAGAATACATAGCCAAGAGAACAAGATATGATGACCAAGCTTGCGTTTCTTGGTCCAGCTGTCCTGAAGTCTTCACTCTGGATATTTCAGTAACTTGAACCCAGAAACTTCTTTTCTTGCTTAAGTGTATTGGAGTGTAGATTTCTTTTACCTGCAAAGGAAAGAGTGCTGCTCATATTCCTATACTGTGGGTGAAAACACAGAAACTAGATCCAAGAAGATTCCTTTATGAAATAATAGCAGCTAGGTTTTCATGTTTCCATTCATGATTGTGATGGTGCTGGTAGGGTTCTTAGGAAACTACAAGGGAGATGTCATAGGTGGGGCCTGTGTCATTCCAGATTGTTATAAAAAAATATTGTACATTGGGTGGTTTACAAACAACAGGAATTTTTTTTCTTACAGTTCTAGAGGCTAGAAGTCCAAGATCAAGATGCTGGTAGATTCCATGTGTGGTGAGGGCCAGGCCCTTTTTCTGGTTCATGGACAACTGTCTTCTCTTTGTGTTCTTATGTAGTAGAAGGAAGACAGTTTCTTTAGAGCCTCTTTAGCAAGAGCAGTAATCCCCAAATCCCTCCTTTTTCATGTCACCCCATAGGGGTTAGGATTTTGAGATACACAAAATCATTACTAGGATAAGGATCATTTCAGCTTCCACAAGTGTTTATTGAGCTTGTACTGCATGCCTAGCTCAGAGCACTTAAGTACTTCTTAGTCCTGGGTGGAGCTGGGAGGCAGAGAAATGCAGTTGAGTCCCAGGGGCTGTCATGTAAACTTCTAAAAGGACCCCGTTGCTGGACCCAGCCCATTAAAGGTGTGGTCAGCCCACAGGCAGAACTGTCCCCTCCCTTGATTACCACTCTTGGTGCCCACTAATGGCTCACATTCCTCATGCTCAAACTGTGGTTAATCTTGGATCCAGATGGAACTCCATGGTTGTCACCACCCTGTGGAGGACACATTTTGTGTCCCCAGGATCCTTGGTTGCTGGCTCAGGGGCCTGTTGTGGATGGAGGTGTATCCTGAGTGCCCTCTGTGAGTGTGTTAGTTGGCTTTCTGTTACTATAACAAATATCCAAGAAGACCAGCTTGTAAAGAGAAAAGGCATTTGGTTCATGGTTCTGGAGGTGTTAGTCCATGGTGAGCCTGTTGCTTTTGGGCCTGTGGTGAAGCAGCATGTTGCCATGACACTGTGTGGCAAAACAGTGCACTTGATGACTGATACCACAGAGAGGAAAAGGGATGGGCTAGATTCCCCATAACCCCTTCAAAAGCACAATGACCACAGTGACCTAAATTCTCTATCAGCCTTACCTCTTCCAAATGGCACCCTAGGCTGAGGGCCAAGCCTTTGATACACAGGTCCTTGGTGGATAGTTATTCAAACTGTAGCAGGAGGTTGTTATGGGCCCTGCAGAGCCCAGCGGCCCACACCTGCAGGAACCAGGTACCATGGCCTGACTGCAATAGCATCCGAGCTTATACCATCAGCCACTTCAACCTTCCCTGGAAGCTGGGGTGCCTGGCTTTGCTGGGGCCAGAGAAGCCAAGCTGAGCGTAGCCAGGTTCTAGAGGTATTCTTAACTCTAGGGAGAGAGGGGAGCTGAAACATGCACAGGTGAGACAGTAAGACTAGGTGACGAGACACTTGTTTTCACATGGCTTGGAGGGAGGCTGCACCAGAGGGCCCTCTCACAGGGATAACTGTGATTTACAGCAGTGCACAGACTGGGCAGTGGAGGAGGGATGTGTGTGTGCTGGGGATTGGATAGAGTGAGCAGTGGAGCAAAGGGTTCTGGGATGAACAGCGTCCCATGTAGGACTCGTGGTGGGTAAGGAGGTGTGAAGGAGCTTGAAGTGGCAATCAAGACCAGGACAACCCAGGTGTGGGACAGCCTCTGCATCCCCAAGCAAGGTGTCCAGGGCAGAGGGCCAATCCCCCGCCTTATCTCACGCTTACCTGCTTGGTATGGTGGTGTACAGGTGGGAGCGATGCCCTCTGGCCCATTTATATTGTGAGTACAGAAACTAAGAGAATGACAGAAGGGGCTGGAATCAAGAACTGAGGACAGATGGACTTTTGATGATTCACTTTGGCACCTGAATCCAGCTATACCTGGTCAATCCTCTCCTACTTCTAACCATCATTTGCGTATGCCAAAAGATTACTCCCTCTTTTCTGTGTTCTTATTTGGCCTGCAGAATTTCTGCTATTTGGTATTAGAAAAGTGTTAATAAATTTCCTTCCTCTGCATATCGTGTTGCTCATCTGGGAAGTGGCAGCATCATCGCTCTGACAGGATTCCAGTAACCTTGGAGTCTGTAAATTGTGCTGTGCTGAATGGTTCCTGTGTGGCTGGCGACCACAGAGGTCCTGGTTGCATGAGGAATCGCTCAGGTGCAGCAGTGAGCCAGGCTTGACCCTGTGGGGGAGGCAAAATGCCAGGGGAAGGAATCTGAAGCCTGGACCAAAACCAGGTGAACCACACCCATGTCACTATGTGGGCACCGTGGGGACCCTGCAGCCAGCTGCAGCCTGCACACAGTAGGTGCAAAATGAAGGAGAAGCGCTTTTCCCTCAGACAGTTGATTTGTGTTTGATGCAGTGAACATTTCTGGTTCGCACCCCCTCCCCGCCTTCTGCCTTGGGCTTTATGAAATCCCTGCCCAGACTATAGCTCCTTCTGCCGGGAGTCTGTGGCTGGAGTTTTGGTTAAATGATAAATGGGGGACTCTGGGACATGCGGAGCGCCCCAAACTGGGTCCTCTACGGGAGTCAGGGATGCCCTGGGGCTACGGGAATTCAGAGCAGACCCCTGAGGGTTCACTACAGAGGCCTGATCAGCCTTCCCGTTGGCAAGTAATTAACTTTTCTAATTAAGGCATGCAGGCGAGGGGCTCCTACTGGGGATGCACCGGGAGCAGTGTGACATCCGCCTCGGAGAGGGTCTTGTGCACTGTTGAGGGGCGGCAGGGGGACTAATTAGGAAGCAGGAAGGGAAGCGCAGAGGCTCTGGGAGCAGAGGATTTGGTGTGTTGCCAACTGTCGGATGGGAGGGCTGGGCCCTGGGTGCTGGTGGGGCAGGGGCAGAGTTTGCAGTGCCTAGCAGGCATGAGGACGATGGGATAATTTGCACTCATTCCATGAAATTCTGTTCCCAGAAATGGCAGGGTGGCCTTTCACCCTCTCAGAGCACAGGAGGTGGCTGAGCCGCCTGCAGAAATGGAGGTGCCAGTGTCTCGGGGGGGCCCTTTGCTGTGCCAGGGGACCCTTTCAAAGTCCTGTGTGGGGCAGATGGGCACCCCAGTGGCCTCTGCCTTCACATCTTTGCCCCTGCTTGTTCCTTTGCCAGGGCTCTCTCTGCTCTGTCCTTGCCCCTTCCATGGTGCCCTCCTGACCCCCCAGCCTTGGCACTCTGCACGCCAGCTCCCAGGCCTTCATGCAGCAGCTGCCTGGTGTTTGAGGTGCTGCGATGGCAGTGGGAAAAACTTAGAGACCCTGCACTTTCCTGAGGGACCTCGCTCTCATCGAAATGGGGGCAGAGAGAGGGAGGGAGGGATCGTGCAGACATGTCAGGCAGTGGCAAGGGTGGGTGGCCACGGAAGACCATTCTGACAAGGCGATTGTGATGCTCTGAATTAGCTGCAAACCCCTGGGTCTAGGTTCTACACAGCAGTCCCTTGGAATATGGTTGTATTCTGAGATAGATCTTTAGAGAGGCGATGAGGTCAGTCCTTCGGGTGGACTGTCCTCTAGTCTCACAGAAAAAGAGACACTGAGGACACAGAGGGACCTGCGGAGGGGCAACCCTGTGAGGACACAGGGAGTCAAAGGCCCTAGTGAGGCCAGACAGGC
>PVIC010015393.1:0-35262 GCA_004025085.1 Thryonomys swinderianus
TTTTTTTTGAGACAGGGTCTTGCTTTGTAGTTCAGGCTGGTCCTGAGCTCACTTTGTCACCCAGGTGCCTCCCCTTTTATATTTGAATTTAATCTTCATGGATCACAATTTAGTTCAGAGGATCCATTCAGCAAAATTCATGATTCAACGGCTCCTGGTCCTTAGATGACTCATAGAGAAGATCAGCTCCCTCTCTATACATGAGGAATCAGGGCTCAGCAAAGTCAAATGAGCAGCCAGTCAAGAAGCCAGTTGGTGAAAGTGCTGAACTAGATAAAAGCTACTGTCTCCATATAGGGTTCTTTCTACCATACTAATACATCTTAATTACTAATAGGAAATCTACTTGAGTAACTTAAAAACATTCTAAAAGAAAGCTCTTAGGCACTGTAGGTAAAAGAAAGTGTATAAACAATCTGTATAGGTCTCTGAAAAAGTTTTAGAGATTGCCAGGCGTGGTGACTCATGCCTGTAATCCCAGCACTCGGGAGGCAGAGACAGGAGGATTGCTGAGTTCAAAGCTTGCCTGGGCTACAGAGTGAGCTCAGGGCCAGCCTGAACTACAAAGTGAGACTCTGTCTCAAAAAAAAAAAGTTTTAGAGATTTAGAGTCAGTGCCTCTTGTTTTGTTTAAAGTAATGCCTGTATTGGCCTGTATTGGTGGTTACCAATGAAAGTTGCATTATGATGGGTGTGGCTGCCAGTGTGCTTGGAGGTGATGTCAGTGTGCCTCTCTGGAGATTTTCAGGTGATGACTACTCTTGGGTTTTATTTTGTAGTAAAAACAATCTGGTGGTTTTGGTTTTCCTCATCTTATGAGCTAGGGGAGTCAGCCAGGAGGACCATATCTCCTGATTTTCTGTGTGGTCATTATCCATAATCCATTTAGACCACATTTAAGACCACTGGATCTTAAATGTTCCCACAGGACCTGTTCATGTGGTCATTGGTGAAGAGGGGAAGAGAGGGGTGTTCTGGCAAGCAACACTGGCCAAAATATTTCTTCTGAAAGCTTGCATATGTCTAATGTGAATTCACACTGGAAAACTGCCATGTTTTCTATTTTAAGGCTTCAATGTCCTTTATGTCACAGTGCTACTATTCTATTCTGTAGTATAGAGAATAGAGATGACAGTTAATGGGTCAGATGACAGACAATTCTGGAATTAGGATGACTAATTTCAAGTCCTGGCTCTGTATTTACTACTTGTGTGATTATGGGTAAATGACTTTATCCTTTGTGTTTGTTCCTTATCTGCAAAATGATTTGAAGAATTTATCTAACTCAAATGAGTAGTATGAGAATTAACTAGACACAACATATACAAACTACACATAGTAATGGGGGTATAGTAGCTGCTGTTACTGTTAATACCTCTTGCTCATATAGCTCCGATTATGGAAAAGTACTAGATCAATGGATCAGGAGATGCAGGATCTGGTCCAAAGTCTCACTACTACATAGCTGCATGAACTTGAGACAGTTACTTTATTCCAACTCATAGAACACAAAATATGGAAGCAAGTATATCCCACATCCTCATTTTATAAATGAAATTAGGCCTCAGAGAGAAGAAGAGACTCACCCAAAATACCCAGGAGTCAGTGTCTAGCCAGGATAAGCCAGGAACATTCCCTTGACTTCAAGCCCAGAGCTTCCCATCAGTACTTTGGACACAAAAGCTCTTGCCAAGTGTCCTAAGTTTTAGTGATGACCTGAGGACTCTGGGTTTGACAGGAGAATGATTCCATAATGTGCTGTCCTGGGATCATGGCCATCCCAGAAGCAGTGGATTCTAATATGTCAGGGTTTGTTTTTAAGTATAACAGAAATAGAGTGGTTCCTTTAAAATGTTTTACAGAAGAGGCTGAAGATGTAGCTTAACAAGAGGTATAAGTTGTGCAAGCATGAGGTCCTGAGTTCAAGCCTCAGCAAGAGGAAAAAAATATGCACTGTAAGCCACTTCACTGGAGATCCCAGTAAACATGTTCCAGCCTAAAGGACAAAGTTGGGCAGGTGCTTAAAGATCAGTGACTTAAAATTTGACTATTTCTTCTTCTCCTTATTTGGTCCCCCTTACAGTAAGTTTGCTGGGTTTTTTATTTGTTTGTTTGTTTTTTTGGTACTGGGGGTCGAACTTGGGCCCTTGTGCATCCAAGGTTGGCAAAGTACCACTTGAGCTAAATCCCCAGCCTTCCCCCTTAGAGTAAGTTAGAGCAACACTATCTCTACCTTAGGTCTCCTTTTCAGCTCACATTACAGGCCCATTTCATCCTTTTTCTTCTCTCCTTGGATTCTCACTCCGATCCTGGGATCATAGACTGACCACATTGCCACTCTTGGGTATGTGGCTTTGATTTGCAAGATCCTCTTTCTGTTCTGTACCCTAGCTGTGGCAGACATTCCCCAAAGCCAGTCTACTGCTCATTGTTCTTAATATGTCCCAGGCTCTATCTTTGGGCCGCCACCTATTTTCTGAGTCTTCATTGCTTCTCTGCTCAATCTTCATACTCTTATGATGTCTATGGAGCCAACGATGGTCTCCCTTCTTGGAAATAGTCTTCTGTTCCCTAGAACTCTTTTGGTGGTGGGGATAGAACTTGGAGTCTCTGCACTGAGCTACAGCCTCAACCCATTATCTATTTTTTAATTTTGAGAGAGTGTCTTGCTAAGTGTCTTAAGTTGCCTAGGCTGGGCTCAAACTTGCTTATGTCTCAGCTTCCCAGAATTCTGGGATTATAGGTGTGTGCCACCAGGCCTGGCATCCTTATAGTCTCTGAAACAATTATCAGTTGTATCTGATAGTTGTTGTGTGTCTGTACTGGTCTTGCCTCCCTTGACAAGCTCTTGAAGAATCACTTATGGAACACCTTCTTATCCCCCAAAGCATTTAGTGGAGTTCCTTGTCCATTTCAGGAGCTCAGTTAGATCTGCTTGAGCAACTGTTGAGTGGGTGGTGGCATGCGAGTCAGAGGCTCGAGTGATAATAGAAGGTTGGTCCTTCATAACCAAAGGTGCTTCACTCCCAGGTATTATTACACATTCTTGGTGAACCGGTCAGCCAACCATCTTTCTTTGGTTATAGCTTTTGTGAAGCTTCTTGAAACTTTGGCATTGCGAATGTTGCTTTGAGAACTCTGCTTTTCAGAAATATAGTTTGACACATTTTTGAAATTAAAGTCAATTAAAATTAATTTTGCTTGTCTTTTTCTGTTGGCAGAAACCGAGGATACAAAATGGACAAGCAAAATAATTAACATGCTTTAAAAATACATGTTAAAGGACTTTGAAAGGCGGGATGAGTGAAGGAGTCTGAGTCTTCACTCACCCACTCATTCACTCAATCAGCAAACAGAATTTGAGTAGTTTGCTGTTTTGCATTTGAGGAGGAAACATAGTTGTGCATTATTAATGCAAAATTCTCTATAGCCCTCTGCTAGAGCCTGTGTTTTTGAAATTCTGTTGGCTAAAATAAATAGTCCAAAGTAGTTTGTGTTCACAAATCAAACTCAGTGTTTTTTCCCTAAAATAAAATTTTCCAGGATAAATGCTATCCCCAAATTCAGGAAAAACTGAGAAGAATGCAAAGAATAATCTTCAGAGGCCCTTAAATAAGCCTTTCCTCATCTATTTTCTGTTTGTTTTCAAAATTTTGAGTTTAGAGAATTATAGGTGAGCACTTCTGTGCCTAATTAAAACACATGTAAATTGAGATTCTTGGGCCACTAGTTAAAGTAAGGTATTCCCTAAGTGATGTTTATTTTCTAGCTCCCATATTGAGAGTTTAGTTCCTCTTCAAGCTGTATTTTTCTGTCTTTTTTCTACTTTTTTTTCAATCACAGAGATTAAAGCAGCCTGAATTTACAGTAGCATCTTGTAAAAAGAGGGGGTGGAGACCTGCAGTGGTTTTAGTAAATAATGCACTTTGATGTCTCCAAAGTGAAATCCATATTTTGAGAGCACTGATGGATCTAAATAGTATTTGGAATAAAAGTTTAAGCCCCAAAGCTGTGGTCATTTGCAGAGAAAAATGCCTGTGAAAAGTGGATATTGCTATTCGTCTCACATCTCACCACTGGATCTTACAATAAGATGTTTCCATTCTTCTCTGTGAAACTTGGGGTTGTACATATCACAGGATTGTGGTGTGTCCACTCTTTTGGCTGCTGCCCACAAAGTTATTAATAGCTGTTCACCTGGGCTTGAGACTTTGGGAAATTCATTTGTGCTAGGCAAGAAAAGGTAGGAGAAAAAGACTTTCCAGGAACACACTGGGTTCTATAAAACTATGGAAGTATCTTCAAAGCCCCTCTTCTGACCATCAGAAATACCTGTGAGAGTTAATCATGGTTAAGGATTAATGTCTTGAGGCTAGAATAGTCTCACTAGTTTGCTTTTGCGTGCAGGTGCTTTTGGTGCAGTTTTAGATATTTCATGGACCTTTGATCATATTCATAAACTCCTGGGTATGAGGAAGCTTTGAAAGCCAATAAATATAAAATCTAAGAATAAATTTCAAGAATTACATTCCTGCTAAAAATCTCAAGATGAAATTAATTTCATTTCTGCTTTGAAGCCTCCTAGGTCAGATAAAGCATTTGGATCAAAGTAGATCTCAGGAGCTCTGGTTCCTTTTGCTATCATGTTGTATTTGTGATGTCACGAGTGGTTACCATGGAGGTAATTATCATGATGTGGGAGATGTGTGAATTCAGGTGTGGAGAAGCTCAGCAGTGAAAGATTGATCTTTGAGCAAAAGAGACAAATCTCCTTTCATTCCAACTTCCTTAGTAACACAAGGGTGAAGCAGGAAAAAAGAATATAAATATGATAACTGAAAATTAGCTTCTGAGCAGCATACTTTTAATGCTTTGCATGACATATTGGAAAGTCTTCGACTCATTTGTTTTTTGAAACATTATATTTTGGTCACATATCTTGTAGGAATGCTAAAAATAAATTTTATGTTCTTCCTTGAGAAAAAATATGGCTGTGCTAGAAGAGAACACAATAATGTGAAGCCTAAGGAGAACAGGAAAATCTTTTGAGTGATACTCTAGGAGGCTCAAAGGTGCTGTTTTTGCCCAGTCTGGAAGTTCGGAGAGGGTACTGCAATCTGCACACACTGAAAAGACACAACCAAGCTAACAATGCAGCCAGACTGGCTTTCTGCTGGCATCTGACAAGCTAGGGAAATGAGACTGCAAAAAATCCACAGGGAATTCTTTCCCCCTTCATGTTAATAAGTACTGTACATTTCTTTCTCGGGACTAGGGATGGTGGGGGTGAGGACTCAGGGTGCTGAGCAAGTATTTTAAGGAAATGATCCAGAGTCCCCTGTCTCTGGCTTGGAATAATCAATGTCATTACTGCTTGTTTGGAAGCCTTGTCTGTTCTTGACAAGAACCCAAGGCTGGCAGACTCAAGTAAATAGAGCAATGGCTGGTGAGAGAGAACCCTGCTAGTGCCCTTCAGCACTGGATTTTGTGTGAGATCTGGGTTCGAATCTCAGCTTTGCCACAGTGGATTCTCTTTTTGACCTCCACCCAAACCCTTATCTGCTCTGCTTTCTCATTCTATTAATTAATGAGACTATTGTAACAATAGGCATATTGGACATAAAATATATGTATGTTTAGATAGTCTATAAATACAAGGGATTAGACCTTGTTACCTGGGGTTCTGAATCAGTACATGGATTTTTCCCTCTCTTTGATATCATTCCTGACTTACAGGAGAGTACTTTCTTGAGGAAAATTGATATTTTCAATCAACTCTCCATGGCTTTGAGGATAAGAAAGTCATGGCCCTAGGAATCATCCTCAGTTCCTTTAGGGTCAGGTGCAAATTCCTTAGTCTTGTATTTGAGGTTTTGCCTAATTACTGGAAGCTAAGCCTCGGTTCTTACTTCTTTACTCCTTCACCTTGGTCAACCTGATTGGTTGCTAGATATGCTTGTGGTCTTCCTTGCAGTTGTTTCTTCTTCTTTAACCCAATCAACCTATATTCACCCTTCCTTGTGAAAAACACTTGGTACTGGGGTCACATAAGCATTGTGTAACTGTGTACTGCATAAGTATCTTTCGCTAGGGCAAGTGGACATGGGTTTAAATCTAGTTAGGTCATAAGTCTCGCTGAAAATCTGTGTGTTCCTGGAGGAAAAAAATACCTTTTTGGAGAGGGTAGGAGTGACTCTGCATGTATTGATAAGGTTAATTTTGCATTTATGTTTGCCCTATATTTTCCTCAAGATTACAAACTCCCTGAGGCTTTAGGCTTTGCTTTGATGTAGATGTCACATATAAAATAACACACAGTTGTTTTGAGTTAAGAGTGCACTGGTTCTGAGTGAGATATTGAACTAGAAGCTCTCTGAGGATAGAGCTTCTGATTTTTCCACCTGGCAAACCATGCACCTCAGAGGCCCTTACATGAGAAATACATCTCCAAGAAATCTGATTGCTCACTTAGTAACAGAAAATATCAAGGATGTTCTCCTTTTTAAATTGTGTGGTCCTAATCTTGGTTCTTGGATGGAGAAATGAGGAATAAAATGGCACTTTCCCTTTAGAAAGTTTGATTCTGGGTCTCAGATAAGGCTTTTGGGTGTGAGTCGATCTGGTCATTTATTTCCAGAGCAGCAGTGCACTGGGGATTTGTGGTGGATCAGAAAAGTGGCCCATACCTTATTGCTCACTCCTTGGTGTCTTCTATGTGTGGAGGACATTAGCAGCAAGTCAGTGTCACTGTTTCTAAGGTGTTTCTGGATAATCATTGAAAGAGACAGATATATAGGGAAGTAGCCATGCAGTGACACAAGAGGCACTGCTGTAGAAAGAGAAGATACTGAGCCTACAAAGTCACTGTGAGGCAGCAGAGAAGTGCTCTGTCCATCCAAGGATGGGCACAGATGGAGCCACTAGAGAGAAAGTGACTTTAACAGATGGTACAAAATAATCTCACTCATGTTCATGTCTTTTATCATCTATGTGCAGGTGGCTTTCAAAATGTGTGTCGTCATCCAGGTGCCGATCTCCATCTGAGCTCCATCCTTTACTGTTATTTCTACCTAGAAGCCCTAAAGGCTTCCTAAACCCAATCTGTGCCAAACTAATCTCAGGCTCTTTTCACCCAAATCTGATCATACTCTGGAGTTCTATCTTTCCGGATAGCTCCGCTCATCATCCATCTGGTTTCATAAACTCTGGTTTGGTAAATTAATTTGCTTGGCTTACTCTGTCCTCCAGCTCCCAGCCCAAGTTTACAACTGCATCTCTCGTCTGGAATGGATGCAATTTCCTCCTCAACAGATGTCTGTGTCCACTCTGGGCCTTCCAGCGGCTTCTCCCAGCAGCTGGAATGATCATTTCAAAATGTAAGTGTGATCATATCATATGCTCCCCAAGCTATACTCCTCCCCCACAAAAGCCTCCTAATGCATTTTTACTTCTCTTAAGACAAAGATTCAGATTCTCAGCATAGCCTCTTGAGTGTCTCATAGCCCCCGATAACATCCTCAGATTCCCTCACCTGTCCCTGGGTGTCCTGACAGGCTCGGCCTGTCATAGTCCTCAGAGCCCAGCAGCTTCCTTGGCCTGAGGTGCTCTTCTCTGCTCCTGCCACCCCTGCCTCTGACCCTCTTTGCCTAACTCATCTCTTCTCATTTTTCAGATATCAGCTCAAGTATCACTTCTTGTCTCAAAGCATATTTTCTTATCAAATATCACAGGTGGGTTAAATGACCCACATATTTCTTTTTGTGGTTGATAGATGTCTGTTTTCCCTGAAAGATTACAAGCGCCTGTATCCTGGTTGGGTTTACTCTGTACCACATTTCCAGTGCTCAGTGCAGTGCCTGACACATTGTAGACTCAAGCAAACCTTCACTGAATAAATGAATACGTGAAGCTTGTTCTGAAATGAAGAGCCATCCAGTGGGAAGTATGTAAGAAGTGGCTTGGGGTCCATTTATGGCTCACATAGGGCCCGGTAGGGGTGGAGGGTGACACGTAGCCTATGATGCAAGATCTGAACTGACCAAAGGTTAGTATTTAGGGCAGTAGCTCTGAGAGGGCATTACATGGAAGTGGGGGATAACAAGGCACACAGGGTAGGAGGCATCTGATAAAAGCAACCTGAACCGGACACTGGAAGGAACAATGGAGAGGTAGGGTATCTTAGTTACTTTTCTCATTGTTGAGACAAAATACCCAATATCTAAAGTTAAAGGAGGAAGGTTTTATTTTTGGCTCACAGTTCATAGAAGTTTCAGTCCATATTTGGCTGACTCCAAGGCAGGGCCACATCACAGAAGAGAAAAAGCAGTTCATGGCATGGAAGGCAGGAGGCAGCAGAAGCAGCAGTCAGCAAGTGATGGAAGCAAGCAATAACAGTAATCCTCTTTCTGTCCCTTATATTTTGCCCAGGCTACTTGCCCTTAGTTGGGGTAGCACTCATACCCAGGGTAGGCCTTCCTGTCCTCGGGCTTATTTAGTAACCACACACCCTAAGTCCCAGCATCGTACTTTCTAGACCCAGCCACCTAAGACTGCGTGAGGCTTTGGGGGAACATCTAGACACAAGACATAACATAGGGACAAATGCTTTTAAGTATTTTCTATTTTTTTCCTCCTAGGAAAGGCAGTAAAGGGATAAAGGGACTTTATATGATTTTAGACTTTTTTTTTTTTTTGCTTTTTGAGACAGGGTCTTGCTTTGTAGTTCAGGCTGGCCCTGAGCTCACTATGGTGTCCAGGCAAGCCGCCGCGAACTCAGCAATCCTCCTGTCTCTGCCTCCCGAGTGCTGGGATGACAGGCGTGAGCCACCACGCCCGGCATTGTGGTATGCGGTGTTGATTGTTGGTGGGCGTGAGTCTCCACGCCCAGCATTATATGTGGTTACCGGGGATCGAACTCAGGACCTTGCGCTTGCGAGGCAGGTGCCAGAACCACTGAGCTAACCCTTCGGCCCGATTTGAGACTTTTTAACCCACCTAACCTGAACCTCTCTGATGACATGGGAAGTGAGAGGTATTCCATACTTGGTGGGGGGTAGTGAACAATGTGGGGGAGTCATGAATCTGAAAGTCTTTCTTCTTTCCTGGGCACATGTGGCCTGTGGAATATGGTGGGGGTCTTTTAGTTTATTTGGGTGGTTATAACAAAAAAAGCATAACTTAGGTAGCTTATCCACAGCAGAGATTTTCTTATAGCTCTAGAAGCTGAGAAGTTCAAGATCCGTGTGCCAGCATGAATGGAGCCTAGTGAGGACTCTCGAGCTAGTTCTCTGGCCTCTTCTAAGGGTACTAATCTCATTCATGATTGTCCCATCCTCATGACCACATTGCCTTCAAATAGCTCTGCTCTAAATACCATCCCACTGAAGATCAGATTCCAATAGAGGAATTTGGAGGACACAGAGACTTTCAGTCCACAGGAGGACAAAGTAATGTTAGGGCTTGGTGTTCTGAGCTGCTGTTGGATTGGTGTATAAGGAGGCATGGAATCTAGGCTCACTCCTTTTGGGCTGGACATTGCCGATCTCCATTTTCCTGTCCTGATCTGAGATGTCTATCATGACACCCTATCTGAACTGAGACACTTTTGAGTATCTTGTAATGATAAACAGTATTGTGAGAAGGGCATAATGTGGAAGACAAACTGATCTTGGGACTAGGGAGACATGGAGGGCATAACAAAATATATTTACCTTGCTTGAGTTTGTGGCCACACCTCCAGTTTTGCTCTACATTTCTATGGTTTCTATCTTCTCTGTCACAAATGTACTACTAGGATTTTATGACGGTCGAAGTGGGTAGAGTGCAAACTTGACACTGCTAAATTTTCTTTATGGGGAAATATGCCTTCTATTGATGTAGCATTCTCTTCTAAAATGAAACCAATGTAATAGTGCCACTTTGTTGATAGCGTTTATGGCTACTGCATCTTATGTCATTTTCAAACCACACACAGGGATACTATATTTGGTTGTGTAACTTTTGCCTTGCCCAGTTCTGACTGGCACTGTTCCCTTTGGCTTGGCATCCCCAGAGTTGTGCAAGGTGGCCATTCTGCCCATGAAGTGTATGAGGCAGGCACTAGTCTTATTTTGCTGGCTCAAAATGGTGAGAGGCCTTTTTCTAGGCCATGTGACAAGTAAATGCTGGAAGTGCAGGCAGGGCACCGCTTCTGAGTCTAAATCTGATCTTAATTTTGCTGCTGCCTCCCTGCTGATCAGTGATTGAGTAAATGAGTGAACAGGGTAAAGGCAAAGCTTTCATTCAGGAGCCAAATGGGCACGCAGGGTAGTGATTTGTTTTGAAAGGCTCTGAGTCCCATCAGCATAATAGTCAACCCTAATCTGCATCTCACTTGCCTGACTGGGGGAGCCCTAGTGATGCCTCCTGGGGTGTTTTCTCCTTTCTTTCCTAAACCTCTGGTGCCTTCCTGGCCATAACCCCCTTGCCTGTCCTATTCCTGCGGGGGTCTCATTGTCAGTGATTACCAGGTCATCTTGTTCCGCAAGGTATTCATTAATAAACTACATTATTGTTTCAACAAGGACAGAACAGCCTTTAAAGTACAAAGGAATTAATCTACCTGTGGAGAATTCCTGGCTGGATTAGAGAGTCATGAATCTATGGGTTCTTCTGTGCGAGATCAGTAAAAGACCTTAGGAAATCACATAATGCAGATGAGAACCAGGAGGATCCAAAAATTATTGAGATTGTTGGAGACTAGGGCCTACACTCTCCCCCTTATATCATATTCCTGCTCACATTTTAAATTGGCGTCTGTCCAACACATTTTCACCCCCCCTTGGCCGAGGACAGCCTTGCTTTTGGACCGTATAGGCTGCATTAGTGCTTGGAGGAGCAGGAGGACAGTGTCAAGGGTAGAGGGAGTGTGGACAGCAGTGTCCCAGACTCTGGTGTGACCCAGGATCCCTGCTTTTAAATGCCATTATGAAATGCAGTTTGTCAAGAGCTCAGTGCCTTTTCCCATCAGCCTAATGCAGCTGGGGTGGAGGGGCAGGCTGGCGGCTGGCTGCCTGGCAATCTCTTGGAGCCTGGGAGAGGGATTATGCTTGCTCAGTGGGGCTCATCAGTGTAATAAAAATGGGAGTGATGCTTATCGACTCATCAGGACTGCCCATTTAGACGATTACCCCATTTCCAATCCCATTTCTAGAGAAAAGAGGATTGCCGAGCGCTTCCTCCTGCTCTACCCCACCCCTGGCAGGGTTGTGTTTGTTGGTGGCTTCATGAGAGGATGTTTTAGAGGCAGGCACGCGGCAGGCTGAGAGTGTTGCCCTCTTTGTCTTCCAGATCTGGCAGGCCACAGTGGGATGGCTTCCCCTGAGAGGTAGGGAAGAGAAGAAACAGCCCAGCAGGGCCCTGGAGCAGCTGGCTGGCGTCACTAATTTCCTGCAGGGGACATTGTTGCCTGAGTCCACGTCACTCTCACTCTTCTCTTGTCCCTTTGTGTTCTCTAAAATAAGCAAATGCAACTTTGGGCCGTGCTAGGTTAAATGTAGTTATTTAACCTCATCTCTCTACCCAGGTATAAAGCAGTATCACTTGTTTGGAATAAGATGGGGAAGGGGTGTCTCTGGGTAGTGGGATGTACATAGAAACTTTAACTTGCTGTACAGGAAAGCCTTTGGGGCCTGGGTCAGAGACCCCATAACTGTACTTTGCAAAGAGGTCTAATTAGCCCCATAAACTATTTACTGACATCTGAGCATGTGGGAAGCAAAGACTTGCAGGTGAGGGAAGACTGTCACAAACTGGAACTAAGAAAACCCAGGAGGTGACATTTATGGAGATAGCTGTGGATGGAATCTTGCTCAAGGGGGGATTTTGGAGAAATGGCCCAGAGATCTCATCTCACATTGCAGTGCTGGGCTCTGAGAGTCTCTGGTTTGATTGTGGTGGCGAGAGAAGAAGAGGGGAAAGGAGACCTCAGCAGGGAGCTGGTGCTTAGCAGGGAGTGTGGCCTTATGTTTTGGAGATGCCCGGAGTTTTGGTGCCCAGGGATACTTGCCTGCGTTTGCAAAGTCCACCAGGTTCTGTTTCTATTCTCAGCCCTCCTTTACTCTTTGCCAGCAAGAATGAATTCTTATGGATGTTTATAAAAAGAGTATTGTGTGCTATAGGGATTCAAAGGATAGACAAGGTTTTGGGGTGAGATAGGCCCATGTTCAGATGCTGGCTCCCTCCCACCCCCCAAGCTATCTGGGTGACTGGTGAAATCACGGAATCTATTTTCTCATTTATACATCTAGAAGTTGTATATCATGTACCTTCCTGGCTATGACTTTCCTCACTGCCCTCCTTACTGTTCCCAAGGTTAGCTCCTTTCCAGGCAGAGCTGCCAGGGTGCCCAGGAAAATCTGAGATTCGGTTCAAAGATGGATGTGTTTAGTATAAGTAGGCTCCAATTATTGCACTGGATGTACTTATGCTAAGAAAAATCATTGTTAACCTCAAGTCCAGATATAATTGTGCTTCCTGTATTTTTAAATGAGCTTTGTTTTAAATTTATTTTAGACTTATAGAAAAATTATGAAGATAGTACAGACTATACCTCCACCCAGGTACCATATACCTGCACCCAGTTTCACCTATTATTATATTATAGTAGCATGATATATTGATATTGTCATTAACTAAAGTTCATACTCTGTTGATTTCCTTAGTTTTTTCTTATATCTTTTTGTGTTCCAGAATGCCACCCAGGATACCACATCACGCTTAGTTGTCACCCCTTCTTCAGGTCCATTTGGCTGTAACAGTGTCTCCGATTATCCTTGCTTTTGATGACCTTGGTAGTTTTGAGGAGGACTGGTCAGGGGTTTTGTAGAATGTCCCTTAATTTGGGTCTCTCTGATATTTTCTCACAATGAGGTGTATTTTTTTTTTTTTTTGAGACAGGGTCTTGCTTTGTAGTTCAGGCTGGCCCTGAGCTCACTATGGTGCCCAGGCAAGCTGCTGCGAACTCAGCAATCCTCCTGTCCCTGCCTCCTGAGTGCTGGGATGACAGGCATGAGCCACCACGTCCGGCATTGTGGTATGCGGCATTGATTGTTGGTGGGCATGTCTCCACGCCCAGCATTATATGTGGTCACTGGGCATCAAACTCAGGACCTTGCACTTGCGAGGCAGGTGCCGGAACCACTGAGCTAACCCTCCGGCCCAATGAGGTGTATTTTGGGGTAGAAGACCAACCACAGAGGCAGTCTCACTCCCTATTTTTAGGGTGTATATATGTTACCCATAGTGCTTGGCACTTGCAGCGTAAACCTTGACCCACACTGCGAGAGTGCTCGCCAGGGTTAGCACACTGTATGTTTATTTGCTGAGTCTGGTGACTCTCCTGCAGGTGCACCAGTGCTCCATGGCCAGGCCCCTGCTTGCTACTGCGGACCTTTTCTGCTCTGCACACAGTGACCTGCTGGCAATGCCCCTAACGAACTCTGTGTCTCTCTTACTTGCAGGCCTTTGCAAATGCTCCTTTCTCTGCCCGGAGTGTTGTATTTCCCTCGCCCTCACTGCCCACCCCTTCCCCTGGTTGACTTGCTTATCAGCTGTGCTTCAGTATTCCATTTCTGAGAAGACTTCTTGCACCCCACTTCCAGACCAGGATAGGAGCTGATTTTTTGCCCTGGTCCCGTTCTTTGATGGCACCTATCATACTGTGGCTATGATCTATTTAATTTTCTCTCCCCAATCCCCATCTGTCTATGACATGTTACACATTTGCCTGTTGGAACTCAATGAATAAATGGATGGTTATATTAGACAATCAGGGTGAAACATGGAGCCCAGAGCCTGCCGTGTAAAGAGTAGATGCTCAGTAAGAGCTTGTCTCTCTTAACCGTAGAAAAAGTATTCTTAAAAAAGAAAGAAAAGAAAGAAAAAGAAAAAAAATATTCTTCCCTAAATCTGAGCAACTGTCTCAAATTTGCACTTGCTGGACACCCTCACTGCCTGTCCCTAGCTGGAGATAAGATTCTGGAGCAGCACTCTCCTAGGATTTCCCAAGAGCCACGATTACCTGTGTCAAAGTGTCAGGGAGGCCACTTACTGAGGGAGATGCTGGACTAAGTAGGGTACCCACAGTCAATTTGAAATTAAAAAGTCATCCTTCTCCCAGTGGAGAAACTCCATATCACACACCACTTGGCCCAAATTTCTGAAATCAGGCCCCTGACCCATTGCTACTCGGTGAAAAAGACCCACCTCACTCTCTTTCTGGCCCTCATGCAGCACACATCCAAGGATATTTGTATCTGTTGCTGCTTGTTCTTGATGACTAATGTACCTACCTATTCAAGCTCACTTCCAGAGTGGCTGTGATTCTGTCCCTGAGGCAAACTAAAATGGTCCCAGAAATATCTGATGAACTTAGAAGTGTAATATCTATAATCATAATGTCTATTTATTATGTTCTTACTACCACGTGCTTACCTCACTTCTAGTCCTTTCAATAACCTCCAAGTTTGGAACTATTAGTGCCATCTGACAAGTAAGGAAACTAAGGTGTGGAGAGCATAAGCCATTTTCTCAAAGTTCATTGTGGAGCCAGGCTTGTTGCTCAGGCCATTGATTTCATCTGGAGTTCCCCCTACCTGAGTCTGACTGCCTCTGTGTGCTTGGAAAGTTCTGAAAGAGAGTGCTCTTGTCCAAGAGCTTGTGCTCATCAGATGAGTTCCTGGGTTTAGTCTTCCCTCATTATCCCCAGTACATCTCACTAGATCAGGACCCCATTAGTTCACTTCCACACACTTGTAAGAGGCCTGCCTCTTCCTGAATTCCTGACCTCAGGTTCCTCACCATAGTCAAGTCACTCTTGTGTTACCATTGTCCTATGGGGAAGTCACGAGAATGTCTATTTTTAGCCTTATGTATCCTTTGACTTGCCTCTAGAACTGTATAATTTATTTCCCCTATCTTCACCTGAATCAGCCACACCATTTTTTTGTATGAGCTCATGCAGACCAGAATGCTACCACCTTAATATGTTAAATTATAGCTTGGAGACTTCAAATCTTCTCCCTAAGCCTCAGATTACTCCTTTCCTTTAAGTTCCTAGCTGAGTCTCCCCATGAAACTTACAATGACTTGTCCTTTACCCACTTTCCTCACCTCAAATCTGCAGTAGCACCTGGGTATGCAAGGTATACATTTGTGCAGCATGTCTGTCTGGTCTGTGGGACCAGGGAGTGTATCTCTGTACTTCCAATTCATTTTACCCATCTGAATTGCAGCATCTTGAAGTCAAAACTTCTTTCCCATATTGTAGGTTGTCTTTTTGACTCTGTTGGTATTTCTCTTGCTGTGCATAAGCTTTTTAGTAAGATGAGATCCCAGTTGTTGATCTTTGTGCTAGCTCCCATGCTACTGAAGTTTTGTTCATAAAGTCTTCTCCTACATCAATGTCTTCAGTAGGTTTATATTTCTGTTTTAATGTTTAGTCTCTAGTCCACTTGGATTTTAGTTTGGTGCATGGAGAAAGAGATAGATCTAGCTTTAATCTTTGGGAAGTTAAAACTCAATTTTTCTAGCACCAGTTGTTAAAGAGACTTTGTTTCCTCCATTGAGGGTCTTTGGCTCTTTTGTCAAAGATGAGGTGGGTTAGTATATCTGGGGTTTTTCTGTATCTTTTAGTCTGTTCCACTGGTCCTGGAGTCTGTTTCTTTTCCAGTACCATGGCTTTGTAGTTTAGCTTCCAGTTGGGGATTGTGATACCCCTTGCCATGATCTTGTTGCCTAGGATTTGTTTTGCTATTCTAGGTCTCTTGTGGTTCTAGATGAATTTTTGGATTTTTTTCCTCTAGCTCTTTGAAATATATTGTTGTGACTTCAATCAGGATTGCACTGAATCTATATAGTAGTTTTGGCAGTATAGCCATTTTGATGATATTGGTTATTCCTACCCCGGATCAAGGGATGTCTTTCCATTTTCTGATACCCTCTTTACTCCTTTTTCAGAACACTGTAGTTTTTAGAGTAGAGGTCTTTCACTTCATTTGTTAGATTGATGCCTAGATATTTCATTTTTTTGGTACTATTATGAAAGGAATTGATTTTCTGGTTTCTCTTTTAGTTAGTCCATTGTTCATGTATACAAAGGTTATTGATTTTTTTGGGGGGGTCAGGGTCTTGCTTTGTAGTTCAAGCTGGCCCTGAGCTCACTATGTAGCCCAGAAAGGTTATTGATTTTTGAGTGTTGACTTTATATCCAACTATGCTACTAAATCTGACAATTAAGTCTAACAGTCTTTTGGCTGAGTTTTTAGGATCTCCTGTGTAGAGTATCATGTCATCAGCAAATAATGACAATTTAACTTCTTCCTTACCTACATTTATTCTTTTTATTTTTTCTCTTGTCTAATTGCTATGGCTAATATTTCCAAAACTATATTGAACAGGAGTGGTGATAGTGGACATCCTTGTATTGTTCCTGATCTTAGTGTGAAAAGTTTCAGTTTTTGACCATTTAATAAGATGCTGGCTGTTGGTTTCTCATAAATAGCTTTTATCAGTTTGAGATAAAGGCCATCTATTCCAATTTTCTGTAGGGTTTTAATCCTCAATGTGTGTTGGATTTATCAAATGCTTTTTCTGCATGTATTGAGATAAACATTTGCTTTTTGTCCTTTAGTCTGCTAATGTAGTGTATTACATTCATTGGTTTATGTATGTTGAAACATCTTTGTATCCCTGGGATGACTCCAGTGTGGTCAGGGTATGTGATCTTCTTGATGATCCTCTGTATTTTGTTTGCCAGTATGTTATTGAGGATCTTTGCATTGATATTCATTAGGGAGATTGGCCTGTAGTTCTTTCTTTTTGTTTGGGTCTTTCTCTGCTTTTGGAATCAATGTAATGGTTGCTTCCAGGAATGGTATTGTCAGTCTTTTAAATCATAAGACATATGGGGTCAGGGATTTAGCTCAATGGTTCAGGCATCTGCCTCACAAGCACAAGGGCCTAAGTTTGATCCCCAGTACCACATACTGCAATGCTAAGTGAGGTGGCTCACGCCTGTAATCTCAGCAGTCAGTACCACACACCACAGTGCCGGGCATGGTGGGTCATGCATGTAATCCCAGCCCTCAAGAGGCAGAGGCAGGAAGATTGCTGTGGCTTCAGGGCTGGCCTGGGCTACATAGTGAGCTCAGGGCCAGCCTGAAGTACAAAGCGAGACCCTGTCTCAAACAAACAAACAAACGAACAAACAAACAAACAAACAAACAAACAAACAAACAAACAGAAAACCCAAAAAACTTAATACCTATGCAGGGGCATCTTGCTATGATTTTAATTTTAATTTCTCTAATGAGAAAAGACATTAAACTTTAATAAGATACACTTATTGACCATCATACATTTTCTTTTCTGAAGTATTTGTTGAAACATACATCTGCTTATAATTTGTGATTATTTGGTTTTTTGATTATTGAGTTATAATTCTTTCTATATTTTTATGTAAATCCTTTCAAATATATGCATTGTATTTTCTCCCAGGCTTGCCTTTTTACTACATTAGTGATATCTGTGAATATAAGAATTTAAAAATTTTGTGGAATTCGATTTACTATTTAATCAATTTTTATGATTATGATTCTTAAACAGTTTTATGATTGTTTTATATCCTATGAGATTCTTATCTCCTGTAAGTTGTGAAGATTTCCTCCTAGAAGTATTATAGTTTTAGTTTTCACATATAGTCCAGCATGTGGTCTGTTTTGTTGGATGTTGCATGTGCAGTTGAATGTGTATTTTGTACCTAGTGAGTGAATGTCATTTAGATCAGGTTGGTTGACAGTGATGTTAAAGCCATCTATATTTTCATTGATTTTCTGTCTACTTGTCCTATGAATTATTGAGAAGAGCGTAATTTAAACTGTAATTTAAATTTGTCTATTTCTTTTTTCATTCCTGTCAATTTTTGTTTCATGTATTGTGAAGCTCTGTTATTCAATAAATATCCAGTCAAGTTTATTTTATCATCTTTCTTTGTTAACAGACTTCTTTATTGTTATAGAATGTCTCTATCTCACTGACGGTATACCTTGCTTTAAAGTCTGCACTGTCTGATATAAATATATCTCCTCCAACTATAACATTTGCACGGTGCATCATTTCCTAATATGTTTACTTCTAAACTGTATATGTTTTATGTATAAGGTGAATTTCATAGAGTATAGCTGTATCTTACATTTTTGTTCAGTCTGATAATTTGTGCATTATAGTTCCTATGTTTTATTCTATTTACATGTAAAGTAGTTGTTGAAGTGATTTGTTTAATTCTGTCATCTTGATAATTGTCTTTTTCATTTTTAAAATATTTTCTTTAGACTTCAGCTTTTTCTTGACCTGAATTTTTGCATTCTGTTATTTCTCATTCTATTAATTATATTTTATTTTAAAATTTATTACTATTTCAATTTTATTTTAATTTCCCTGTGTTTAGCTTAATGGTTCTTGGAATTGTAATATGTGTCTTTAACTACCAAGGTCTATCTTAAAAATATACTACTTTCCAGCACTCGGGAGGCAGAGACAGGAAGATTGCTGAGTTTGTGAGCTCAGGGCCAGCCTGAATTACAAAGTGAGACCCTGTTGCAAAAAATAAAAAAAAAATACTACTTTACATACAATGTAAGACCCTTAAGATAGTATACTTCCATTTCCTTTCTCATGGCCTGTGTTACTATTATTACACACTTTATTTCTACATATATTAAACTCATAATACATTGTTTTTATTTTTACTTTAGACAATTTTATATATATATATATATTTTTTTTTTTTTTTGAGACAGGGTCTTACTTTATAGTTCAGGCTGGCCCTGGGCTCACTATATAGCCAAGGCAAGCCTCAAACTCAGCAATCCTCCTGTCTCTGCCTCCCGAGTGCTGGGATTACAGGCGTGAGCCACCATGCCTGGCAGGACAATTATATTTTGAAGGAATTTTTAAATGACAAAGCCCTGAGTTTTTGCTTAGAATTGTTTTTCTTTGGCCAGAATACTTTTATTTCACATTTATTAAATATAGTGCTGGTCTGTTGGCAATAGATTTCCCTCTTCATTCTTGAAGAATATTTTCACTGGCCATAGAAAGTATACTGAGATTTTTTTCTTTCAGGATTAACAAGTATCATTCCATTGTCTTCTCACGTGAATTATCTGTGATAAATCAGCAATAATTCTCAGTTTTCCCCATGTGTAATGTGTCTTATTCACCTACTGCTTTGAAGATTTCTCCTTTATGATTAGATTGCAGCATTTTCAGTTGCGTTGTTTGATTTTCTTTATATTTATCCTACTTGATGTCTGTTGAGCTAAGACCTTTGAGCAGTTTTGTAAAGTTTCATTTTTTTTTTAAGTATCTGTTTTCCTCCGTTTACTTACAGGACTTCAATGAAATGTTAGACTTTGTAATATTATTCCACAAATAATTAAGACTCTTAATTTTTTTGGCTTGCTTCTTCTGTGTGTTGGAATGGATCATTTCTGTTGTCTTCAAGTTTACTCCTGTTGCCTTCTAGAGTATCTAACATGCTCTCAAATCCAGTCTTGTCAATTTTTATATTGTAGGTCTGGTATTTTGTGCTCTAGAAAATTCTTCTTGCATTTTAAAAATAGTTTCCATTCCTCTTCTCATTTGGTTCATTTTTTAAAACTCTGGAAATATGGCTGTTTTCAATTTGTTGTCTGCTATGTTTAATATCTCTGTTATTTCTGGTCTGTACCCCAAAATTGATTTTGTTTCTGATTCATACCTTGATTTCCTAATTTTTTCATGTTTAATAGTTTCTTGATTGAGCACACAGTGTTGTTAAGTTGCTGATTAGATTTGTTGTGTTCTTTCAGAGATTTTTGAATTTTGTTCTGGCAGGCAGTTAACTTACTCTCGTTAAGTGAATACCTATTTAGTTCTGTTAATAGCTCTAGTTCATCACCACTTCTAAGGTGAGAGTTCTGTTAGTGTCACTATTGAATTCCTTAATGTTCTGCCATTCTCATTCTAGTTAGCTGGAAGTTGAATGCCTCCAAGCACATGTAGGTTTGGATAGCTCTTCAAATTACAGGTGTCTGATGGTTGTTCTTCACCTGGGTTTTTTTCTCTCCATTATCTTATGGATTCAGCCAACAAATATGCAGCTTTACATTTATGGAAAGATTCAAGGTCATCTACTAAAGTGTCTGAAACTCTCTTTGTGGCTACTTCTTTGGTATTCTGTCCCTCAAATTCTGGCTCCTCTAAGTTTGATTTATTTCTTCATCATGAGAAGCTCTGTTCTCTGCTTGGGTTCTTTATGAGTTCTGGTAAAAGTCTATCATCAGAAAGCTAAGGAGTCATCTCAATTTTTTCCCATCATTTAGACATTGAAATGCTCACTGTATAAGATCTGAAAATAGGTGGGCTGGAGGGTTAGCTCAGTGGTTTCGGCGCCTGCCTTGCAAGCGCAAGGTCCTGAGTTCGATCCCCGGTAACCACATATAACGCTGGGTGTGGAGACACGCTCACCAACAATCAACGCCGCATACCACAGTGCCGGACGTGGTGGCTCACGCCTGTCATCCCAGCACTCAGGAGGCAGAGACAGGAGGATTGCTGAGTTCGCGGCGGCTTGCCTGGGCTACATAGTGAGCTCAGGGCCAGCCTGAACTACAATGCGAGACCCTGTCTCAAAAAGCAAAAAAAAAAAAAAAAAAAAAGATCTGAAAATAGTTATTTCACACATTTTATGCAGTATTGTAAAGGTTTATGATAATATAGTTAGCTGGTACCAATGATTCTATCCTATCCAGAAGCTATTTTAGGAATCACTTTTTTTCTTTTCATATTTATTGGTATATTTTTGGTATACATTATGATAACATTTAGGAATCACTTTTAAAACAACTTGTAATAGTTGTCACAGAGTTAACAAGTGCTATAGTAGTTGTCACAGAGTTAACAAGAACAAACAGAATTAGAGAAATCCTAAAGGCCTGCCCACCTGCAATGTTCTGCAGGTATTCTAGGTCAGAGCATGACACTAGGACAAGAGTTTCTTAAAGGATCAAAGCCCTAGAGAGATTAAAAATCTTCTTTGGGAATAGAATGTCATGATTATAAGGTTTTAAAAATCACTGCTCCTTTTCCCTGTGAGCTCCAATGCTCCCACTCAGACACTATGTCCAGGAACCATCATAAGTTTATTCAAAGCCAAGTTCATGGGGAACCCAGATACGTCCATGTCATTATCTGTTTTTAGGAGTGAGTGGTGATTGTGTGTGAACTCTGAATTTATTCCATTTGCAGGTCAGGACTCTTCAGTACAAGAGAAAGATTAACCAAGAAGCTTCATTAAGTTATTTGAACCAATATATTAATAGTGGTATAAGATAATGTGTTGGAAAGATAAGGGCAAAAAAGGGGGGAGGTGGCTGCCAAACCCAGGGATACTTCATAGATGAAAGTCTAGGGAAAGAGATTAAAACAAAGCAGCACCATCAGGATTTTCCTCACATACAGGGCAGTGACGACAACCTCGAAGGTTTGTAGGGCATGAGAGGGAGGAAAAAGGGACAATGAGCATGTTGACTCATTATTTTGAATGCACTGGCACAGGCAATTTCCAGTGTCCTTAGCAGAAGTTAGTGTTGAAATGCATACATTTCTGTGTAGTTAGGGAAGGAACAGAACAGGCTGTACCTCCCTGTGTGGTTTTTGTGACTACATCCTATGTTTCCTCTGTATAGTGGTGAGTTTCCTTTTCCTGTCTTTATTCTGGATTACACTTCTTGTGGTCTGAACACCTGGAGTTCCCTGTGGACACTCTAGAGACAGTAAGATTATGGCAGAGTCGGGCTGAACTCAGGGACTGAACTCAGGATTTTGTACTTGCTAGTTAGGCATGCTGTGCCACTGAACTACATCCTCCAATAAGCCCATATGTTCTGTTTTTTTTTTTTTTTTTTTTTGTATCAGGGATTGAACTTGGGACCTTGAGCTTGCAAGACAAGAACCACAACCACAGAGCTAAACCCCCAGCTCCCAAATTCACATGTTCTTAACAAGTTGGTTGTTTTCTTCTGGGAAGGTGTCATAAAATTATAACATCACTGGGGAGGATTTTCCAAAGGCCATCAGGGGGTGTGGCACAGGGGAAAGCCCACAGATTTGAGAGCCTCTTAGACTCTCAGGGGAATTCTCACTGTGCTATTCATTGTGTTATCTCTCAAGGACTCATATTTCTTTCTTTTATAAGAGTGAGAATATTTTACTTTTACAATTCCTAAGAAGTTGAAAAGAAGAATGTAAAAAGGACCAGTTGCTAGAAGAAGAATAGGTGGACATCTACTGGCTCCTTCCTATGGTTTTGCTCTCCCAATCCTAACAAACCAAAAGAAAGATCCTCAGTGGTAGTAGTGCAGTCTTCACATCCTCAGGGTCTCTCAGGTGAGATGGGCACATGAGGGGAAAGTAGCATTTACTAGCAGCTCAGACATTCCCACTAGCAGGTTTTTGGGGAAATCAAACCCAAGGCCCTTTGGTAATGTCTTCCTTCCTACATCTCTAGAATTCTATCCTTACAAAGCACTGTCCCTTCTGGTCTCTTGGGTCCTCTGGGACAAGCAGGTAGGAAATCACCTCCTTTAATCCTGATAAGGGAGAACCCTGCAATGACTTGTCTGATTTCCAGAGCTGTCTTACATCTTCATCAGTCTGGCTACACATCACTATGTTTCTGGGAGGCTATTTTCTTAAGGGACTCAGACCAGGATTAGGCCAGTATGTTCAAGCAGATACCCCAAGAACCAGGGTCTCCTCCTTGTCTTATTTTGAGAACTTGGGAGCCCCTTTGACTACTTTGATGAAGCATTCACCCTTCTGTGAACCTGCATTCTGGCTGCTCTGTGGTGAACATGGATCCAGTATGGAACCTGGAATGTAATTCCTTGGCAAGAGCATGGCCCACATCTGACTGATGAGTGAAGGTGCTAGGTGTCTACCCAACCAACTGTCATCCCTCAAAGTTATTCAAAGGGGCTCTTTCCTAGGACATTAACTCCCATAAACTTTAGCCTGCCCTATGCATGGGCTGTCTTGCTGCTGTCACCAAAAAATTGCCTCAGGTAACAAGACACAGGTATTTGAAATGAGAAGCTATCATTAGGTAAGAAGAGAGAGTAGGCCATAGCATTTGTTGTAAATCTCATGATTATTAAGTTAATATGCATATGTCTCTCTCCTCCCTTCATTTCTTTCCTTGATCATTTGTTGAATAGTTACTGACCATATACTATATGCTAGGTGCTATACTGTAGATATTACAGATCCCCTAGTCAATAGACACAGACCCATTTGTGAAGGTGTAAATAATAACCCAGTACCGATGAGAAATGCCAGAGCATTTGTACCCAAGCCCAAAACACAGTCCAACAACTGTTTCCTCCTCAGCTATTTCAAGTCTTGTCCACATTCCTCCTATCTCCTCCCTTACCCACAAAACCTACTGAACTCCTCTTCCTCCTATCCATTTTGCATTGCTTCATATCTCCAGACATCTCAGATATGAGAAATCCTCCAAACCCAGTCCCCCTTTTGTGTTTCTTGTTTACCCATTTGCACTGAAATTCAAGTTTGTTTTCTTCCACTCTTCTTGTCCTACCCCCATTTAAATAGCTGCAGATCATGATACACATATCAAGCACTACATGATACACATACACAACGCAGCACTTCTCTAAGCATTGTACATGAATTATCTCATTGAATCCTACCAACCCTGAAAGGTACAGATTCACACTGTCCCCGTTTTACTGATGAGAAAGTGCAAAGTGAATCATGGTTGCCAGCCAGCGTATGAAAAAGGCAGCACTGGACCAAACAGCCTGTTTCTAGAGCCAGCTCTCTTACTCATCACCACAGTGCCTCCAGGTCCAGTGTGAGAGGCAGGCATTCAACCAAGAGTTCTACAAATAATCATGTAATTACCATGGTGGAGAAAAGGAAGCACTTTTGTTTGCCTAGGATAGTCAGAGATTCAGTTGGTAGAAGAGTTCTTCCTTTTTATATGTGCTTTGCTGGGGTGCTTTGCATGAAGTCGGCAAGGAGAAACATGGGAGAGGGAGCAAATATCTGTCACAGACACCAAGAGTTCATGCTGCTATCTTCTCCCAAATGGTAGCCAACTGGCTTCCTTAATGTGCACTGGTTCCCTTTAGCTTAATTCTTTTCCATAATGTAAATGACCAGCTCTGATTGCTGCCCCAACCCATCCAAAGACTGGCAAATTTTGCCTGTATAAGCAGGTAATAAATATGTTATACTGTACGGGTCAAATGATCTCTGTTACAACTCAGCTCTGCAGTGGCACTGCAAAACTGGCTATGGACATGATCATGAATGAGTTTCACTGACTGTGTGTCAATAAAACTTTATTTGTGGATATTGATTCAGATTTCATATACATTCATGCATAATTTATTATATGTCACAAAGTATATTCTTCTTGTGATATTTTTTATTTATTTATTTATTTTTTGAGACAGGGTCTCGCTTTGTAGTTCAGGCTGGCCCTGAGCTCACTATGTAGCCCAGGCAAGCCTCGAACTCAGCAGTCCTCCTGTCTCTGCCTCCTGAGTGCTGGGATTACAGGCATGAGCCACCACGCCTGGCTCTTGTGATATTTTTTAAGCATTTGAATATTAAAAACTATTCACTCTTAGCTTATGGCCTGGCCAAAAACAGGTGGCAGACTGGATTTGTCCTGTGGCTGTGGTTTGCTGACACCGCTTTTGATTCATATTTCCAGCTGTTGTGTGGACATGGTTTTCCCTTTGCCTGCTCCATAAGTCTGCAAAATGAATGTCTCTGAAAAGCAAGTTTATCACTCCAACAAAATCATCCTTTCTTCCCAATATTCTGATTTCTGTTACTGGCCATCCACCTGGGAATGTCAGGTTGGGAACAAAACAAAATGGCACAGCAGGAGAATCACTGGTCTATGTCAGGCTGTTGTCACTTTCCCACCTTTGCTTAATGCCTGCCCAACCATCTCTTCTTTTGTCCCCTTACATTTCCCAGAGACTTGTGTCTGCTCCTGTCATTGTTTTATTGCCTCCCACCCTTTACTGTCTCCAACCTACCTTCCACCCCATTGCTCCACAAAAAGAGTTCCCACAAAGGTTACTGATGACCTCAGTGTTGCTACATCCAAAGGACATCCTTTAGCTCTTATCTTACTTTCAGTTAACACTGCTGACCTCTTCTTTTTTTTTTTTTGCAAAACTTCCTCTGACTTTAGCTGCTCCTTCCCTTTCTCCTGTGTGTGCTTCCCTGCACTACCTGGCCTGAGAGCTAGGCATTCCTAAAGGCTGACTCCGAGGTCTATTTGTCTTCTCCCTATAGCTACTTTCTTTGGGTATTCCTGTAGTTTCTAACCCAGAGTTACCTGAACAGCAACTCATGAATCTAACTTTGTACCTAACATCTCCTCTTGAGGTCTTAAACTACCTCAACCTCACACCTCCCACACAAACATCATTCTTTATTTTTGTTTTTTTTTTGTTTTTTTGAGACAGGGTCTCGCTTTGTAGTTCAGGCTGGCTCTGAGCTCACTATGTAGCCCAGGCAAGCCTCGAACTCAGCAATCCTGTCTCTGCCTCCCGAGTGCTGGGATTACAGGCGTGAGCCACCACGCCCGGCTACAAACATCATTCTTTCAGTCCACTATCTACTCTTTGAACAAACAGTTGCTATCTCTCAGGTAGTGTCTGGGTAGCTGAGGACATAAATTTCAGTAAAAAGAGACAGCTTCATATCACAGGGATCTTACTGAGGGAGACACAATATTAAGCAAACACACATGTCCCTGACTCCCCACAGCTCGTTTCTCACACAGTGAGCCCCTGCCCCACAGTCCTCATCTAGAGAACAAGATCTATCCAGTTCTGAAAGCCAGAAATAGCCTTAACTTCCCCCTATTTCTCACTACCCCCATCTCCACAATGCACCTTCTGATCTGGGTGACTTGCCCCCAACATCTCTTGATTTTACTTTTCCTGCTCACTGCTGCCTTCCCAGTTCTGGCCACCACCCTAATCCCCTGGACCACCATTTCAAAATAAAAGCATCACCTTGCTACTTCTTGCCTCCACACAAAGTTACCAGTTCAGATGTTTTCAAGACTTAACATTGCTCTTAGTGTCAAAGGCAAGAGTTTCTCAACAAGGTCCTCAAGACCCTACCTGCCCTGCTGACCCTTGCCTGGTCTCTCACACACCACTCTCCTCTGGGGTCACTCCAGTCTTCCTGGATGGTCTCAGCTGTCTACGCTCATCACATTTATGCTTATCCTTGAGCTTAGTACTTCCTCCATCAGGAATGTCACAGTCCCTTCTTCCTGTCTGGATGTTTCTAGTATACTTTCAGATCTTTATTCTAGCATCACTTCCTCAGCAAGTCTTCTCTGATCTCTCCTTCAAGTCAAATGTTCCTGTTAGAATTTTTGACACACCTCAGAGGACCCCTCATGACTTTGGCCATATTGTATTTCTGTCTAAATGTTGTACACTTTGGTTGATATTCTCCCCTCAATAGTTTCTATTGGGCAGGGATCCTTGCTTCAAAAATAAAACTCAAAATTCTGTTATCAGCTACTAGACATTTCCTGGGAAAAGATAAGTGCCCAGTAACTATTTAAGTGGATGGATAATTGGATGAGTGAAGATGGATGCCATTCCCCCTGTATGAATCACTTTTCTTATTCTTCCTAACCCTTTTAAGGGCAGCTCAAACGCTGCCTGGTGCAGGAAGGCTTCCCTGATGTTCAATGAAAATTCACCTCTCTTCTATGTCCCTGAATCTGCATGTATCTCTACTCCAGCTTCAACCGTCCTTTACCTTGAGTTACTGTGTTCACAGCATCTGTGGTTCATGTGGTCCAAATGTTTCCTGATATTCAGAACCCATTTTGTCCATTTTTGTATCTTTCACTTGTCTTACTTTCTTGGACAAGGAAGGAACAGAGTAAATACTTGAAGAAGTGATGTTTTACATAATCCAGATCATTGTAATCCTGACAATGATCCATCTTCTGGACATAATATTACAAAAAGTGAAGGGTCCCCGCAAGGGCTATTTGCTGCCATGTCTGTCCTTGTCACTTTGCTCCTCCTCCTTCCCTACAAGTTGCTCAGTCACCCAACAGGCTTCCCTCTCCTGACCTCATTGATGCAAAATTTCCTTATCCTCACACCATTACTTTTCTGAGTTGTTGGTGGCTCAGCAGGTTTTTTACTGATATTTTCACTGTCTGGGGATCCATTTTGTCCAACCTGCTGATTTGCTGCATTTAATTTTTTCAGAGAATTCCCATATGTGTGTTTTTATCAACAGCTGTGTTGACAAGGCCTTAATTACTGCCTGTGTATACCAACCCCTCCCCCATCATTTTTCTAAAGTCTGGTTACTAAAACTGGAACAATGTAGTCACTCAGCTCTTTTCCTTCTCTATGGCCAAGAAAAGTTTGGAGTATAGCTCAGTGGTAGAGTGCTCACCTAGCATATGTGAGGCCCTGAGTTTGATTCTTAGCACCAGAAAAAAATGTTGAAGTAGCTGTCATGGTATACCTGCTCCCAAAGTAGTAATCCCACCTGAAAAATTTATGATATAATTTATTACAGTCTGTCTGGTATTTTGTGAGCTTGTTTATCTCAACTCTGTATCTGTTCCCTTCAGTACTTTTGTCTGTGTTATATGCAGTAATGCCATTGGCTTGAGAGTAAGGTGTTCTGTCTAAATGAATGTTCTGGTTAGCTGAGTTATCTTAATTGGTATGCACAGGCCCCTGATAGTCTTAAAATTAAAAGTACAGTACAGTTTCCTTTGCTGTATTGCTAAGGTAACTGTTTAAACCACTACTGATACTTTCCACAGGCCAGGAACTATCTCAAGGGCTTAACATCCATTGCCTCATTTAATCCTGATGGACATCCTACAAACTGATGTGGTTGAGGGTGTTATCTTCATGACCCCAAGATGCTAAGTGACTCGCTTTAAAGCCAGGGGGTTAATGAGTGGTAGAATTATTATTCCTCATGCCAAAGATTTTAATTATCAGGGTGGAATTCTTCGTTTCTTTTTTCTTTCTGGTATTAGGGACTGAATCCAGGGCTTTGTGCCTGCTAGTAAGCATAGTTTGCACAACTGTGCTATGCCTTTTTCCCTTTGTGCTGGAGTCCTGAATTTCCTTGTTTCTTATAGTTCAGAGCCACCGTCATCTGTCTTAGTTCCTCCAGGTAGCCATGAGGACACCATTTATTATTTTGTCATGGTCCAGATGGTGTAGAGACTATGACTGGCTTGCTCTGACTTTCTTCCTGTTGTATGGTCCTGAGCTTTGAAATGGAAGCATTAAAAATAAGTTCTAAGACTCTGGGCTCAAAGTTCTGTAGGAGGGCCGGAGGGTTAGCTCAGTGGTTCCAGCGCCTGCCTCGCAAGTACAAGGTCCTGAGTTCGATCCCCGGTAGCCACATATAATGCTGGGCATGGAGACACGCCCACCAACAATCAACACCGCATACCACAATGCGGGACATGGTGGCTCACGCCTGTAATCCCAGCACTCCGGAGGCAGAGACAGGAGGATTGCTGAGTTCGTGGCGGCTTGCCTGGGCACCATAGTGAGCTCAGGGCCAGCCTGAACTACAAAGCGAGACCCTGTCTCAAACAGCAAAAAAAAAAAAAAAAAAAGTTCTGTAGGAATTGAGAGCTTAGTGCATAAAGAGCTGGTTTTAAATCTTAGTTCAAATCCTTTGATAAAAATATAAGGAACGCAAGCTGCACTGATATAGAAGACCAGGATCACTTAGTCCATCAACAAACCTTTATTAAATTCCACTAAACACAGCTCACCATGTTCAGTGCTGTGGGCAGCTATCTGAGGAGCACTGGTTCGTATGGTAGTGTGGTGATTTGCAGCTTCTGATGAAAAAGGCTATTTATGGCATGCCAGCGCTTATGAGGCTGAAGGCTGCTAAGTCTTCTTAAGCCTGAAACTGGGATTACAAGTTTTTCTTGAAGGGAAAAAACAAAAAAACAAAAAATAAAATGGAATACTCATCCTTCTGTTTGGAAGGGTGTAAATTGAGCTCCTGTGTTATGCAGCAGTGGGAACTGGACTGAAAGTGGCTTCCCTGGGAAAAACAAGGAGCAAGAGGCCACTTGAGCTTTCTACTTCTGCAAAGGAGGGTGAGGGTGAGATTAAAAAAAGAAAGAAAGGAAAAAAAACACCCAAACATTCCCCCAGAATGTCTCAAGTACATGTATTTTTCTTTTAAATGACTCTGAACTTATCTTGCCATTTGGAAATGTTAACTCTGGAAAGGGCAATTAGCACAGGCACATGTGGACTGGCTGAGAATGTGAGGATAGTGCAGAGGATGAGAAGGAGGTAATGGCTTGTCAGCACTTTCATGGCTGCCTGGCATCAAAAATGTCGACCATATTTGAAAGATCAGGAGGTGGGAGTGAAGGTGTGGGAGCGTGCAGAGCTCACTCCGAAGCACATCCTGAGGGTGTGCAAAGCTCTGCCGTGGCTAGCTGTGGGCTGTCACCACGGGGCAGAGTGGGGGAACCCAGTGACATTTAGGACTTTATTTTTTCCTGAGACCCTCTGCTATAAATTCAACATTTGTGACCTTCCCAAATTCTTATGTTAAATCTTAATGCCTAATGTGATGGCATTTGAAGGCAGGATCTTTGGGAGATGATTAGGTCATAAGGGCAGAGTCCTTATGGATGGGATTTGTACCTAGTGAAAGAAGCTCGACAGAGTTCTCTACACCCTCCACCATGTGAGGGCCCAGTGAGAAGATGGATTTAGAGCAATAAAAAGTGGGTTTTCCCCACATGGAGAAGATGCTGTCACCTTGATCTTGGCTTTTCCTCCTTTCACAATGGTGTTCTTTGTCAGCCACCTAGGCCCTCCTCATTATAATTGTTGGCCTCAGAGAGTATCAGGAGGATTGAATGAGATAATACGTGGAAACTGCTTAAAATGTGCTTGTCAGACAAATTCTTAAAAAAAGAGAGCAGTTACTACAGTATTATTTTTTTACTCTGAAGTATTCCACTATGTGACTCTGAGGGGCCAGTACAGGGGATAAGAGTCAGATAGGATTTAGAACTGTCAGCTACCTGAGAGAAGGAATCAGACGCCAGATAGGACTGGCCCCAAAATTATAAAGGCTCATTGTGCTCCTGGACAGATTATCATTATTATTGTTTTCATTCTCATTTGTCTTTTGCGAAGTATCATCATTATCTGGGCTCATGAAAGACAACTATATATAACACTGTATTTATACACAGAGAAATCAAGAAGAAAAACAAAGAGATTTCAACTTCCAGCAGAGCATTCTAAATGTAGGTAATTTCAGCTCCTCATTTCAAACTGCTTTTATCGTCACAAAACACAAAGATGGGGGAAGGAAATGAAATACCACAGGTAGCATTGCTGGAGATTGATTATAACCAGGAAGAGGAGAGGTTGGATTCTGAAAGACCTTTTAAGACTATTCAAACTCTTATCTCTGAGTGTGTTTAAGACTTGAATGGGCTGTATAATGCGTGGTTGCTGGAAATATTTATCTCGGGGGTCATGGTATCACCTCTTCATGTACTGTGTGGGGTTTAGAAGGGCTCAGGGTTTACATGGCCTCTGAGTGCTTCAGGGAGAAGTTTGAGTAGCAGCACTGGTGATCTTTTATTGTTTGTAGAATGGGGTGTGCTTTCCTGAGGCCAAATTTCCTTTAGCTGTGCTGCAAGGTCAAGGTTAAACTATGTGTTAAGCTATGAAATCAGAGAAGTGGCTGACCTCAGATGCTGGGATGGGTGGAAGAGAAGTATGAGACTCTGGGCTCTTCTTCCCTCGTCTTTAGAGCCCAGCCATGACTACCTGCAACTTTGCAAAAGTGGTACCAGTGAGGCGCCCAGCACGGACAAGCTGGAGAGCCATGCTGCGCCTGGAAATGAAAGCTGTGAGCCTGTGTCTTGTGCAGGCCAAGGGGGTCCTGGCCAACTTGCTAAAGAGAGGTTGGGGGAAGCTACAGGCTCTAGGAAGAGATAGAAGCAGGTCTACAGGAGAGACTCTTCAGCATTTACTTTTTGATGAAGAGATCAAATTAGGTTGAGAAGGATAGAAAAGAAACCTGGCAAGTTTCCTTGTTAAAAACAGACTCCAAACATTTGAAATAATCTGCATCTTGGGTAAATGTACATATTTCCTCAAAGTGAGAGAAAAGTTTGTGTTTCTATAGCATATTTCTTCCAAGGACATCAAAGTTCTTTGTCTATTTCTTTTTTTTTTTTTTTTTGGGACAGGGTCTCACTTTGTAGTTCAGGCTGGCCCTGAGCTCACTATGGTGCCCAGACAAGCCACCACGAATTTAGCAATCCTCCTGTCTCTGCCTCCTGAGTGCTGGGATTACAGGCGTGAGCCACCACGTCCGGCATGGTGGTATGTGGTGTTGATTGTTGGTGGGCGTGTCTCCACGCCCAGCATTATATGTGGTAACCGGGGATCAAACTCAGGACCTTGCACTTGCGAGGCAGGCGCCGGAACCACTGAGCTAACCCTCCGGCCCTATTTCATTATTTTTAAGGTTCCTGCTTCTGATAGTAGAATCTGGTCCAGAGTGTGGTTAATCAGACTCAGAGGGTAGTGCCTTAGACTGCAGTTAGATAGCTCAGTTGGTTTTATCAAGAGGTTTTTTCTGATGCTCTGGGGCCAAATCATTTGGAAATAAGAATCCTCTGGGGTGTTACATTTGAAATTAAGGCTCTACAATGAGACAGTGCCTGGGAGTTATTAGTATACATGCTTACAGAGAAGCCCTGTTCCTACAGAAGATTCTAGGTTTTAGGTAGAGATTTAATAAATTAAACCTAAGTACAGAAAAGATAATTACAATAGCAATTGGTTTCTCTCTTGTCTTCTAGCCACATCAATGAATAGTAATCAACTCTATGTGCATTTTGTGTTTATGATGAATTTCTTATATAGGGAAATTTTATAATCATTTAGTCTGTTCTTGCTATTACAGGTAAGATACTTTAGCCTTGTGGAAAATTTCACTTCTGACTACTGTTCTGTCTGTGATATTCTCTGGACCTCCGTGAGTTGACAGAGTTCTGGGGTTTGTTCCATCTGGACCTTTCTGTTGCAGGATCAAGCAAACTCAGACAGTCCTGGTGTGGTAGCTGGTGGACAGGAATTCACTGTGGCCACTTTCCACAGTGGTGTGATGCGTCCTTGCTGTAGCTATGTGGCCATAGGCCTGTGACTGAGATTATATTTGGCAGCTCTGGGCTTTCTCATCAGTAGAGTAGGAAGCTATGGCCAGAGCATTTTCTTCTTTTTTGAATCTTGGACCTTAAAGCATTAGGTTATTATTATGAAAATGCCTTTCAGCCATTCTTCACCTCAGATTTTTTAATCAAAACCCAGAAAATAGCCTCTATAACTATAATACCTGTTTCAGGAAACCCATCTAATTAAAGACCTGGCAAATCAGAAATACTATTTTCTCCTTTCAAAACAAGAGCTATGTTTAGATTTGGTCTCTTGCTGTGTCTCAGTTGGTCCATCTTTGATTTTTCTCTCTTTTGTTTTTCCTCTTCCTCTTCCTCTTCTTCTCTCCCTGATTCCCTGATGGTGTCACTGGAGATTGAATCCAGGACCTTATGGGTACCAGGACTCTACCATGGAGATACACCTCCAGGCGCTGGGTCCTCACATTTCATGTATTACTAGCATCAAGCACATATTTAGTAGAACTGCAGGGAGAACTTGGAGGCCAATAGTTTGAAACTTCTCAGCCATCCAGCAGTGCGACCTACCTGCCATGAGACTTTGGAAGTTCTCCATTGCCTCCTAGCTCTAGCTTCTGAAGTGTCCCCAGCTCTAGTCCATTCAGGGGCCCCTGTTTCCATGTTTTTAAGAAACAGTAAGAATGGCTTACTGCACAGGGCCAAAAACCTTTATATCTGTGCCTTTGCATTTTTTAATGAAATAAAAAAAAAGAAAAAAAAGAAAAATGAGCTTTTGATGTCCTTGGAAGCAAAGGGCTATAGAAGCACAAGTTTTTCTTTCTTTTAGGAAATTTGTACATTTACTGAAGACTCACTTACTTCAGATGTTTGCTTTCTCCTTTTCTACAAGGAAACCTGCCAGATTTCCTTTCTGTTCTTCTCAACTTAATATGAACTTTTCATTAAAAATCGATTTCTGGGGCCGGAGGGTTAGCTCAGTGGTTCTGGCGCCTGCCTCACAAGCGCAAGGTCCTGAGTTCGATCCCCGGTAACCACATATAATGCTGGGCGTGGAGACACGCCCACCAACAATCAACACTGCATACCACAATGCCGGGCGTGGTGGCTCACGCCTGTAATCCCAGCACTCAGGAGACAGAGGCAGGAGGATGGCTGAGTTCGCGGCGGCTTGCCTGGGCTCCATAGTGAGCTCAGGGCCAGCCTGAACTACAAAGTGAGACCCTGTCTCAAAAAAAAAATCAATTTCTGTGCATTTTTAATTTCTCTGGTGTGCTCTGGAGATCACAGGGACCAGACCACACTATAGAAACCTATGCTTGAACAGAGATGACTTGGACACCATGCAGAGGACATACCAATGTCCCAGAAGGTAATAGAATGGCAGCCAGAGAACCTACATATACAAAGAAGGGAGAAGGATATCTTTATATAAAGCACAGGGTGATAGCTTTGGGCGTTATCATGAGGAGGATATTAAATGGAATATCAGGTGTGTAGATGTGGTTGAAGTGGGGGGGAGGATTCATACCTCTGTGCCCTCAGTCCAGGCAGTCTGCTTGAGGATGGTGGATCTTCCAGCATCACCTGAAGCCCACCATCTTGGATATTGGACTCTATCCTTCCTTTACCCCATTGGAGTTCATTCCCTATAGTTTCAGGTCAGTCATTGTTGGGAATGGCACTGAAATTCTAGTTCCTCATCCAACAACTGTCAAGGATCGAGACAGCTGTTTTCTTGTCTGGTTGTGTTATATCAATACCAAGTTGGAGGTCACATTCCCAATAATTATCGATAAAGGGTCAGTAATGTCTTTTTAATATTCATTGGACTAAAGTGAGAAAGAAGGAGGCAGAAAATGTGAGAAAAAAATAGCAGGATGCGTATGCCACATAATTTCTGCTCTCTTCCCAATCACCACTAAAATGATAGTAAAGAAAAAGTATAAACCTACAGGGAACAAGAAAAGTCGAGAGAAAGTGACATCAGATGAGAAAGATCAAGTATTCTTGGAACAGAGAATTGAAGAGCTGAGCTTTTGCTTGGCAGAGGTGAAAGCTAAAGAGAAGCAAACCAACTTACATTCAAGAACCACAGAGCAGATCAGGAATTGGAGACATGAACCAACTCTCAAAGCAGTGAGACAGTGGGGTGGAACATTAGTGGATGGATTGAAGATCTCTCTATCTTTCTCTCTGGAGATCTCCTTTCTCAGTCCAAATAAAAACAGCTGTTCTTTTCCTGCTCCACCAGGAAGTAGGGAATTTAATCCCTGGGTATTTGAACCGGGAGACTTCTGATGGAGAGAGGAGTAGTGAGCTGGATGGAAAGTAAGGGTTAAGATCTAATTTGTGTCTTGGGAGGCTGACCTTTATGTCCCCACTTCCTAAAAGTGAGGAATCAGTGGTTGCTCCCTGGAGATGCAGCCTCTCTAGGAGGAAAGACACGTAGATTCTGACATGAAATGACTACTTTCCTGCTTTCTGATCCCACAGTGAAGCCACCAGCCAAGAAGCCCTGTACTTGATACAGAGCTCTTCTTTCCCTACTGGAACAGACAGCCTAAGTGCAGCAGGAAGAGATCACACCATAGGCTGGATAGCCTGAGGGATGAGAAGATGGAGCAGCTGTGGTATAAAACCGGGACATTGTCTAAGAAAACATGGAAGAAATAAGACAATCTTAAAATAGGATTAGAAGATCAAACAGGAAATTAGGACGAAAGTATAGAAAAACAAAAATACATAAAATGGAGAAAGTGATTAGAAAATTAGAGGATTAAACTAGGGGCTTCAGCATGTGACATTTAGCTTAAACAAAGGCTCTGGCAGATCCCTTTGGTCACCTGATTCATCCTTCAGACCCCCTACTCAGAATTACATTAGTCTTCTAAAAAATACACTATTTTTTTTTTT
>PVIC010015394.1:0-35246 GCA_004025085.1 Thryonomys swinderianus
GGAACCACTGAGCTAACCTCTGGCCCTAATGGGAAAGTTTTAATCCCATCTGCATTAGAATAATTTTTTTTCCAGTGGAAGTTGAACACACCACTGAGCTACATCCCAGACCCCTAGCTAAATTTTTATATAGCATTTTTGTAGACTGTTGTGTATTATTTCATTGAGCGCTTGTAAACTCTGCAAGGTAGGTATTACTTCCAGCATTAGCTACATAATTTGCAGGGCCTTGTACAGAATAAAAAAGTGCAGAATCCCTTGTTATTAAATGTTTTAAAAACTTAAAAATGACAGAGCAGAGCATTAAATCAAGTGTTGGACACTGAGTAACTGTACAGGTAGGTAGAAGCCCTTGAGGTCAGTTCTGCTTCCATCTTACATTTAAGAAACACTAGCTGGGTATGATGGTGCAGCCCTGTGATTCCAGTACTCTGGGAGGCTGAAACAGGAGGGTTGAAAGCTTGAGCCCAGCCTGGCTAATTTAGCAAGAACTTGTCTTACAGTAAAAGAAGAAAATAGGTCTATGGATGTAGCTCAGTGTGAACCCAAGACTATGTTCAATCCTACTGTAAACAGAAAGAGGGAAAGGGAGAGAGAGAAAGAAAGAGGGAGAGAGATGGAAAAAGAAGGGAAAGGGAATGAAGAAGAGAGAGGAGGAATGGAGGGGAGGAAAGGGGAGGGGAGGAAAGGGAAGAGCAGACTCCCCAAGTTGCTGGGGAAACAATGATCTAGGGAAACATTAAGAGCAAAAATCCTAATAGGTGTTGATGTAGAATAATAATTCTGTCTTAAAGGAAATATAGTTTATTCTGAGCCAAATATGAATTTAAATTGCTGAGTGATATGTTCCAGCGGGAAACTTATATAGTCAAAGAATAAAAGGAGGTCATAAATCAATACCTGTACTCATTACATTAGGAGGAACATGAGGCAGGTGAGTTACAGCAAAGTGTGGAAACCTCTCCTAGGGTTTCAGATGTCACAGTGCCCTCAGCCTTAGGGCAGGGGGGACATTAGAGGTCCGTCAAACTCAGTGTCCACTCCAAGAGTTTTACCTGGCACCCACGAGGACGTCAGGTCAATCACAGAGGTTGGCAGTAAGTGGCTAAAAGGGACCAAGATGGCCCCAAATAATTTTGGTTTTGGTGTGCCACCTCATCACTACACTGTCAAGAGCCAGTCACAATCATCTGCAGACTCATTAGTACAGATGGGGCTCCTTCAACCGGATTTCACTTTACTGGTTTGACCTTTACTAAATTTTCCCAACTAGGCCCCTCCCTGTTGAAATGAGTATAATTATCCAAATTTATTAAATAAGCGCAAGCGCACACACGTTTGCATCCGCTGTGAGTTCCTCTCATTCTAGTACATCTCTGTGCCCCAGGTGGTAAGCATTTACTCAGTATTTTTAACATGTGTAGACTACTTTGAAGAAACAGCAAGCTGTCTTGAGTTTTTGTTGCACGTTTCTTCTTACTTCCCCGAAGTCTGGTGAAAAATGCATACATGCCTAGGTTCAATGTCAGTGGATGAAACTTTTAAAAAATTGTATAATGGCAGGAGTTGTGAAACAAAATACTGCAGTCAAATTCTAATTGCCACACTTAAATAATGTATCATCAAGCATTCGTGTTTTTTTTTTAAGTGACTATTTGATCCCGGGAATCACTTAAATGTAAAGAAGTGAAGCTTTGCCTTCCAGGAGAGACACTTGAAGGTGACAGGACAGGAGGACTAGGTCACGAGCCCTGGTCTGATACTATTCAACTTCTCAGCCCGGAATGCGCGCCTGCGCAGAGCGCAACCCTCAGCGCAATTGCTGGGCCGGAAGGGTGGGGCGAGCGGGGCGGGGATAGGGTTGCTAGGAGAACGCGATGACGCTCGGCCTCCACGCTCCTTTCCACCAATAAGCAGTGCTCGCCGTAATGACGCACGGCGTGCGTCACGCTGACGGCGCGCGAAGGACACGGATCTGAGGCTCTGGAGGACGGTCGGCCTCTGTGAGCCGTAGCCTGCCAGCGGGAGCGGTTGGGTGTTCGCCATCTTAGCGAGTGAGTGTGCCCCGGCCTGCCCGTGGTGGGTGCGGGAGCACGCCTGGAGCCCCTAGGGGCCCGCTGGTTGGCTGTAGGCCCGGCTGGCCGCGGCCTCCAGCAGGGAGTCGTGGTGACCTCCCCAAGGGCGCGGAGGCGGGGAGGAAGAAGGTTCCTCTTGCGGTCCCAGGACGCTGTGACATTGCGGGGCTCCTTGCTGCGCATCTAACTGCTGCTCCCCTTCTCTAGGAAAATGTTCTCGTCCGTGGCGCACTTGGCGCGGGCGAACCCCTTCAATGCGCCGCACCTTCAGCTGGTGCAGGATGGCCTCGCGGGCCCCAGCAGCAGCCCCGCCGGGCCGCCAGGCGCCCCGCGCCGCCCCCGCAAGCTGGCTGCCGCCGCTGTGGAAGGTGAGGTTGGGCCCGGGCTTGCAGGGTCCCCGCCGGGCCTAGAGGACGGGAAAAGGACAGAGCGCCCCGTTGGCCGCCCGGGATGTCAGCCTTTTCGCCCTGGGCCGGCGTCGGGTACCTGCCCCTCCCTCGGAGGCGTGGAGGCCCCGCGTCCCTCCCCGACCTCCGCGTCCTAGTCCTAAGGGAGTGCAGTCCGAGAGGCCTGGGTAGTGAGGACACGTGGTCAGCAGACTATTGGGTAAAGTCGCCCTCTCGTGTATCCTAAGCATTATATTTTTATTGCAAGGTAGTAATTAGTAATTGAAACTAAGTCATTTTTCCATTTAATTGTTTGGGTTTCTCGTTTCAATGCTACTGGTGGAGGAGGTGACCGGTGACCCCAGATAGACTCTAGCGTGAGTTGGTGGATATCTATCTCTTGGGGCTTATCTCTTGAGATTTAAGGAGGTCGGGCCCAGTTCTGACTTCACCGTGTATGTTTTAAATCTCCGTGAAGGTAAACACAGAAAAACTGGAAAGAGTTGTTAAGGTTTGTGAGAACGTTAGGTACATTGTCTGTAAAATGGAAAGTTTTTTTTTTTCTCCCCAGTCTTTCTTGTGCCTGTTATGTCTTTGATTAAAGTCTTTACACTGTCGTTCTGTTTCAGTTTAAAAGGGAAGGCTGACATTTACGTATTGAATGTATTTCACTTTAAGGAATTTCTGTATTTGTAGTTTTGGATAATACTGAAAAATTGGGGAATAGTGCTGTTTTTGGTTAGTGGCTGGAGTATATTTAGAAATGGCCAAGTTTTTTTGATGTCAGGTGCTTGGAAGCATGCTCTTACTGACTTAATTATTTAATGTTGAGTTTTAATTGGAAAAAACAATTTTTAAAAAATTGATAGGCTAAAAAGAGAAAGCATCTCACTCATATAAAACTCTTAACTCTGGGGCTGGGGATTTAGCTCAATGGTTCCAGTGTCTGCCTTGCAAGTGCAAGGTAAGTTTGATCCTGGTAACCACATACCACAGTGCTGGGCGAGGTGGCTCACGCCTGTAATCCCAGCAAGCGGGAGGCAGAGGCAGGAGGATTGCTGAGTTCAAGGCTTGCCTGTGCTCCATAGTGAGCTCAGGGCCAGCCTGAACTACAAAGTGAGAACCTGTCTCAAAAACAGTCAAAACAAAAAAACCTCTTAACTCTGAATGATCTGATTTTGACGGATTTCTTCTGATTCAGACTTGTTTGGTAAATCATCTTTTCACTTACTGCTGAATGGTAGTAGCCAGAGCCCTTAAGCTGTGATGGTATTCTTTCACAGGGAAACATGCTTTTCTTTCATTCCCATGACATTTGTCATCTCTGAAAAGATACTTACTTGATTTTTTTTTTCAATCGAACAGAGCAGTATAGCTGTGACTATGGATCTGGCAGATTCTTTATCCTTTGTGGACTTGGAGGAATTATTAGCTGTGGCACAACCCATACAGCATTGGTTCCCCTAGATCTGGTTAAATGCAGAATGCAGGTTTGTTTTGCATGCTGGACTAAAGCATACTGTTGAAGCATGGCTCTTAAGTTGTAAGATGTAGACAACTACTAACAAGCTGTGTGGAAACCTAACTGTCCAGGAGGTAAGTTGATGACCAGTAACATGAGTTTTATATTAAAATGCATGGTGTGTCTTGTCTTATTACAGAGTACAGTTGTGAATATGGCTCCGTGAAGTTTTATGCACTGTGTGGCTTTGGTGGGGTCTTAAGTTGTGGGCTGACACATACTGCTGTCGTTCCCTTGGATTTAGTGAAATGCCGAATGCAGGTTTGTATTGAGATGATGATGTTGCATGTATTAAGTCTAGGAAATGTCTCATTTGTAAAAGTATAGGTAAATTATTTGCTTTCAGACTGGCTGTAAATTGTTGTTTACTGCTAGTGTTTAATTCTGCCTAGAGTTCCCCTTTGTAGACTTGGTACTAGTTCTTTCTGGCCCAGGTGATCATATTATAAGCAGTCAAGACTAGGTAATGGGCTTGTGTATTATGTGAAATAACTTAATGTCCTTATATACTGATAAAACTGAAAAACAGAACATGTACTTCAAAATGCTCTTAAGAGCTGAGTATGAAAATTGTGGGCATAGCTAGCTCCTTACATATTTTATAAGATTTACCTTGTTTGAATATTTTAAAATCAGAATTATTGAAAAAAAACATTAAAAATTTATTTGGCCAGGCTGGGGATTTAGCTCTGTGGTTCTGGCATCTGCCTTGCTAGTGCAAGGTCTGGAGTTCTGACTGGTACAATAGCACAATGCTGGTTGTAGTGGTGCATGCCTGTAATCCCAGCACTCAGGAGGCAGAGGCAGGAGGATTGCTATGAGTTTGAGGCTTGGCTGGGCTACCTGGTGAGCACAGGGCCAGGCTGCAAAGCGACTATAAACTTGTCTCAAAATGAGAATTTATTTGTCCAAACAGGGTTAGAAGCCTTTTTACCTAAAAGAGAGAGGAAGATGATGTATCTCAGTCCTTCTAGTACTTGCAGAAATAGTGAGATAAATCCCTTGTCCCATTAGTCAAAATCAGTATGAGAAATACCCTTGTTAGAATTTACTGGGCATATCTCAATGAATTTAAGTTAAAAAAATAAGGTTATTTGTTGTTTGTTTTGTGATGGTGCTGGACATCGAATTTGACTTTTACTCTGAGCTACACATGCAGCTTTTTTTCCCTTGGGACAGAGTCTTGCTAACCTTGGATTTGAAATCTTCAGACTCCCGGTGTGGCAGGATTACAGGCATGTACCACTACACTGAGCTGAAAGACACTTGTCATTGCATTGCTATTATGTCCATTGGTCACAAAAATCTATTTAATAGGTTAGTAATACCTGTGATGTAGAGGGTGTCTTACAAAGAGAGTAAGATGGTGAGAAATCCTTTTTTTTGTTTTGTTTTACTTTTAACTATTTCTAAGAGGTTATGGATGACTCAAAACTAGTTTGTTTGTTTGTTTGTTTGTTTTTGAGACAGGGTCTTGCTTTGTAGTTCAAGCTGTCCCTGAGCTCACTGTGTAGCCCAGGCAAGCCTCAAACTCAGCAATCCTCCTGTCTCTGCCTCCCAAGTGCTGGGATTACAGGTGTGAGCCATCACACCCGGCACTGTGGTATGTGGTATTGGTGGCTGGTGGGCGTGAATCACCATGCCCAGCATTGTATGTGGTAACTGGGGTTCGAGTTCAGGACCTTGCACTTGCGAGGCAGGCGCCGGAACTACTGAGCTAAATCTCTGGCCCAAAACTAAATTTTAATGTCAAAATGTTGCCAATTATAAAAATAATTGTAGAAACCAAGCTGATATTATTTCAGGACCTTGTATTTTCCTTTTTTGTAGTTTACTGAAATGTGTTTAGATCGCTGATGCATTAAATCAGGTTTTTTTTTTGTTTTCATTAAAGGTGGACCCTCAAAAATACAAGGGCATATTTAATGGATTCTCAATTACCCTTAAAGAAGATGGTGTTCGCGGTTTGGCTAAGGGATGGGCTCCAACTTGCATTGGATACTCCATGCAAGGGCTCTGCAAGTTTGGGTTTTATGAAGTCTTCAAAGTCTTTTATAGCAACATACTTGGTGAGGTATGTGATTTAAATTTGAGGTGGAAAAGTTTAAGACCAAAAAGAACCTCAGCTCTTTGTTTGATTCACCTTGTTTTACACCTGAAAAAATGGTCTCAGGTTGAGCAATGAGTTTCAGATCACTAGGCTGTTTTAGCATAGAGTGAGTCTCTACCCCCTTCCCACCTTTTGTGTTCCCTTTCCCTTTCACAGTTTGAGCGCCTAAACCTGTTCCCTTGGACATGCTAGGCAAACACTAGTCACTGCCCTGCATCTCCGTACCTCATAATATGTCTGTGTCCTTTTTATTGTACTATGTAGCTATCTAAGTTGGATTTTTAGGATGTTTGTTTGTTTTTAATAAGGACTCCAGGAATCCTTTATGTAGTTTCAGGAAAATTACTTGACACTGTTCAAAAAATGTTCACAGTGTATAATAGCATTTGGAGATGAGGTTATGAGAGAATACATATTCAACCTCTTGTGTATGTTATCTGGATTATGTAATATGACTTACTTTTAAAATGTTTGAGGTTTAGTTTTCCCACAAGTGTTAATTCACTTCAGAACAGCTAGTGCAACAGCAGTTCACACCTTTCACCATGATTTTTTTTAGGAAAATGCCTATCTCTGGCGTACATCACTATATTTGGCTGCCTCTGCCAGTGCTGAATTCTTTGCTGACATAGCCCTGGCTCCCATGGAAGCTGCTAAAGTTCGGATTCAAACCCAACCAGGTTATGCTAACACTTTGAGGGATGCTGCTCCCAAAATGTATAAGGAAGAAGGCCTAAAAGCGTAAGTAAAATTCTTGACTGAAATTCTAATTTATGGGGAATGTCCATTTTTGGTGGTGGGGGGAGAGACTGTCTTGTTTTATAGTTCAGCCTGGCCCTGTGCTCACTATGTAGCTCAGGGTAGCCTCAAACTCACAGCAATCCTGCCTCTGCCTCCTGGAGTGCTGGGGTTATAAGAGTGAGCGAGCATTCCTTGCATTGTGGTGTATGGCACTGATTACTGGGATTACATTATGGTATGTGGTTACCGGGAATCAAACTCAGGACCTCATGTTTGTGAGGCAGAGGCTGGAACCACTGAGCTAAATCCCCAACCTCCCATTTTTTAAGATGTAGGCCCATCAGACTTCTATTCTCCACTTACCTACTTATATCTAGAATTCAGATACAAAAATAAGACAAAGGGGACATTTTGAGCCTCAAAGTACTTTTATCCTCCCCTTCTTTTTTTCTAAAGTGAAGTCCATTTGTCAGTCCTCCACTGAGTTGATATTTGGTTCTTTAGTACCAAACTTTTGAGGAGGATTTCTTAGATCTCTGTGATCTGTTCACAGGTAAGAATTTTGCATTTAGTAAGGCTTCAACATGCTTCCTTAGATCCACCTTTGTGGATGAATCTTGAACTGAGTTCTGCTCGTAAACATTTTGTTTCTTGTAGTTCCAGTCAAAGAAACATCCAGCAACTTTTTGGTTGTACAGTCAAAGGTGCTTGAGTCATTGGCATGTGAGATAAATATACCTGCATGTTAGTCTAAGGTTCTGATAGAAATGACATGCAGTTATGCTGTCAATTTTTACTATCAGGATTTGACTGGTGTGCGGACACTTTTGTTAATGAAAATGTCTGCTAGATTAGTACATACAGCTGTGTAAATAAGTCTTCTTGTTTCCTAGATTCTATAAGGGAGTTGCCCCTCTCTGGATGAGACAAATACCATATACCATGATGAAGTTTGCCTGCTTTGAACGTACTGTTGAAGCATTGTACAAGTTTGTGGTTCCTAAGCCCCGAAGTGAATGTTCCAAGCCAGAGCAGCTGGTTGTAACATTTGTGGCAGGCTACATAGGTATGAATTATTTAGGACACACTTATCTGAAATTCTGGACGAATAGTCATTTCTATTTTTGGGCTCTTCTGTGGAAAAAAAAATCTCTAGAAGTTATAAAGCAGCTTTATTTTCCCATAGCATGGCTTTCTGGATTCATAGATACATTCTAATTTGTTCTTAAGAGAATTGTTTTATAGTTTGCATGATTTTATTTTTTCCAGTTTGAGGGATTGAACCTGGGCCTTCACGCACAGCTGCATCTCCACCCCTTTCTTTCATTTTACTCCATATTGAAGCAAGATCTTGCTGAAATATCCAGGATGGGTTTGAGCTCATAGTTCCCCTACCTTAGCCTCCCAGAGTGCTGAGATGATAAGGGTTCACCACTGTGAATGGCTTGTGTGGTTTTACGGTATGTTGTTACTGTACTTGTGCACAAATTCCTCTTACGCTGCACCATTTTTTTTTTCAAGAACAAATTTTTAATACAAGAGGAAGTATTTACTAAAGCCTGAATATTAAAACTTTGAAATGGAGTTCTGCTGTGTTGCTTAGACTGGCCTTAACTAAATGTTCTTGCCAGCTTGAATATGTACAATTGCCCCATTCTACCTGATGGGACAGTTGTTCATGGGCCACCAGTTCTTCAGAGCCACTGGGCAGCAAGATAATTACATTATGGCCCATCGTTCAGTTCCTGGGTTCAGTCAATTCTGCCTCAGCTTCCCATTTAAATAAGGTTGGAGTTGTGTGCCACAATCCAAGCTGAAATCTGACTTATTTAAAGAGAAAAACTTGTAGAAATTTATGAAAAATAGTTGTTGACTGTAATGTAAGTTAGGTTTTTTGACTGATCCTGTATTGAATCATGAGTCTTGCCTTTTCTTCAGCTGGAGTCTTCTGTGCGGTTGTTTCTCACCCTGCTGATTCCGTGGTATCTGTGCTAAATAAAGAGAAAGGTAGCAGTGCTTCTCAGGTCCTCCAGAGACTGGGCTTTAGAGGTGAGATGGGCTTTCTCCTCCTCTCTGGACTGAGCTCCCCTGGTATATGGCACTTTCTCATTCACGTTTCCTGTTCGACCCAGGTGTGTGGAAGGGACTCTTTGCCCGTATCATCATGATCGGGACTCTGACTGCGCTGCAGTGGTTCATCTATGACTCCGTGAAGGTCTACTTCCGGCTTCCGCGCCCACCCCCTCCTGAGATGCCCGAGTCTCTGAAGAAGAAGCTTGGCCTAACTCAGTAGATGGATCACAGCAAATGTGGACTGAATCTGCTTGTTGATCAGTGTTGAACAAAGTACACAAGGAACTTTTATATCAATGACAGTATAGGAAATTGTCTATTCCTGATGCAATTATTGTAGTACCCTTGCTGAAGGCAAGAGTTTCAGACTTAGTGCTGAAATAAACCTATCTGTTCCTGATGTGCCTGTGAGGTCTTTTCTTTTTGGTACTGGGGATCAGATGTGGAACCTCATCGTTGCCAGCCAAGTGCAGCAACACTGAGCTGCACTCTAGTCCTGTCTGTGAGTTTTAAAATATTTTTCAAATGAGTTTTTAAAAAAGAGATTTAACCCTAAAACAGTAGGAAATAATTAAATGTACCTTGGGGTTGGACGCTAGCTCAGTGGTTCTGTTGCCTGCCTAGCAAGTGCAAGGTCCCTGGTTTGATCTGGTAACCACATACAATAATTGCAGGTGCAGTGACTCATACCCACCAGCAATCGGTACCACATACCACAATGGGGGTGTGGTGGTTCACACCTATAATCCCAGCACTCAGGAGGCAGAGGCAGGAGGATTGCTGAGTTCTAGGTTTACCTGGGCTACATAGTGTGCTCAGGGCCAGCCTGAACTACAAAGCGAGACCCTGTCTCAAAACAAAGAAAAAAATGTACCTTAGTCTTGAAAGAAAAAATGCAGACTATTGGTGGTTGAATTTCAGTTCTATGTATTAATTGTTATATGACTGAAGTTTCATTACTCAGACTCAATTTTTAGAAAACAAACTCAAAAACTTGAACTGTTAAATACAGGTAGTCAGTTTGTGGTTATAGCTAATCTTGGCATTTTTTTTTTCCCTTTGGTCCTGGGAATCAAAGTTGGGACCTTATGCTTGCGAGGCAGGCATAGTGCTGTTGAGCTGACTCCTTAGCCCCAAAGTTTTATATCATGTCCTGTTAATGTGGATGAGTTTATCCTCCTTCCAAAAGATAACTCAAATTGGGTTGATTTTTAGTTTTCCTTTATTTGATTAGGAAATGCAAAAGCCCAGCCTTTCTAAGACCCTGTTTTTCAAATTTGGTTGACTACATTTTACCTTGGGCGGTTGGGTATAATGTCTGGACAGCACTGACAGTCTCTAAAGTCCAGAGATGGAAGCCATGGGTAAGCACAACCTCCAGGGAGAAGAAACGGTTTCATTGCAAATCTGTGTTCTAAGGTCTATGAACTACATTTCAAAGCCAAATGCATGTACTTCCATGTTAACATCTTTTTATGGTATCATTTTATCTGTGTTGCAGAGAGGAAGGGCTGTAGTGTAAAATAAGCTACCTTATTAAAAGGACGAGTATAGGTCTTGTTTTTTTTTTTTTTTTAGACAGGGTCTCGCTTTGTAGTTCAGGCTGGCCCTGAGCTCACTATGGAGCTCAGTAGTCCTCCTGTCTCTGTCTCCCGAGTGCTGGGGCTACCCGCATGAGCCACCATGCCTGGTACTGTGGTATGTGGTATTGATTGCTGGTGGGTGTGCGTCACCACGCCCAGCATTGTATGTGGTTAGCGGATCGAACTCAGGACCTTGCGCTTGCAAGGCAGGCGCCAGAACCCCTGAGCTAAATCTCCGGCCCTTGTTTTTTTTTTTTTTTTTTGTAGTATTGGGCATTGGACCCAGGACCTTGTGCTTGTCAGGCAGGTGTGCTACAGAGCTACTACAACTATACTATATACTGTACCACTGCTGTGCCACATACGGATGAGAATGGCTCGTGTGAGCCCAGCCAGGTGGTGGGTGTGGGACTGTCATTGTGAGCAGTGTGTACAAGTCCCGTTACTGTCAAACTTCACTTGGGATCAGAAAGGTACCTTTGACCTTCTCAGCAGTGACTCAGTTTCCACAAGGTCTATATCCTGGAGACCTTTGCGCAGCTGGACTTGGTTTGCATTTCATTTGGTTGAAGGAGACAAGCTGACTTAGGACTTGACCTTCAGCATCACTGAAACGCCCACCATACTCATGGTTAGACATTCACCGAGAATGAAGGAAGCTTCCACCTCACGCGAGGAGTGTTAGTCACAGTGTAGAACAAATGGTGGAAACACAATGGTGTGCCCAGTGTGAAAGTGGACTGTGGTGTCAAACTGGAGGGTGTGCAGTTCATTACCCCTCACTAAAGCATTTCTGCTGCCAGACATGAAGGATCAAGTAGTGTTGTCAAGAGTTAACAGATTTTATGGGTATTGATAGGAAATAATACACTGTAATCAGGCAATCGGATATATTTCAAGGCCAGTTGATCATTTTAAAACCATTTCATCAAAATCCAAGAAAAATGCCCAAGTTTTTTGAACCAGCTGTGGTGCACATCTGTAACTCTAGCGTTCAGGAACTGAGGCAGGAAGTTGGTAAGTTCCAGGGCAGCCTGAACTACATAGCAACAACTTGTCTTAAAAAGATTTGTTGCCGGGTGTGGTGGCTCACGCCTGTAATCCCAGCACTCGGGAGGCAGAGGCAGGAGGACTGCTGAGTTTGAGGCTTGCCTGGGCTACATAGTGAGCTGAGGGCCAGCCTGAACTACAAAGCGAGACCCTGTCTCAAAAAAAAAAAAAAAAAAAAAGTTTTTGTTAAAAAGCTGGGCAAAGGGGCCAGAGGGTTAGCTCAGTGGTTCCGGCACCTGCCTCGCAAGCTCAAGGTCCTGAGTTCGATCCCTGGTAACCACATATAATGCTGGGCATGGAGACAGGCCCACCAACAATCAACACTGCATATCACAATGCCGGACGTGGTGGCTCACGCCTGTAATCCCAGCACTTGGGAGGCAGAGACAGGAGGATTGCTGAGTTCGTGGCGGCTTACCTGGGCACCATAGTGAGCTCAGGGCCAGCCTGAACTACAAAGCGAGACCCTGTCTCAAAAAAAAAAAAAAAAAAGCTGGGCAAAGGATATAGCTTAGGGGAAGTCTTTTAAACATTTAATCTTGAGTTCCAGTCCCAGGAGTGAAAATATTTGCCATGTAAAAAATACAGGTCCTGGGCCAGTGATTTAGCTTGGGGTTCTAGCATTTTCCTGGCAAGCTCAAAGTCCCAAGTTCAGTTCCTGATAATCACATACCACGGTGTCAGGTGTGGTGGCTAATGCCTGTAACCCCAGCACTTGGAAGGCAGAGGCAGGAGGATTGCTGTGAGTTTGAGGCTGGCCTGGGTTACCTAGTGAGGTGGGGGCCAATCTGAACTACAAAACGAGACCCTGTCTTAAAAAAAAAAAAAAAAGGTCCTAACATTTTTAGCAATGTACTTGTGTTTTTCTATTTTATTTTGTGTCAATATAAAGACCCCAAGAGAGTAACTGCGGCACTGGTAGTTGAATTATCTTATAATTCAAGGACAAGATATTACTATGGAGGAATCGGATGTTCAGATTGTCTTTCAGAAAAATTGAAATGCCAAGGACAACCCAGATGTGGGGGCACATGTCTGTATAGCACTCTGGAAGGCTGAGTCAGGAAGACTACCACAAGTTCAAGGCCAGCCTAAACTACATAGCAAGACTCTGCCCCTCTCTGGTCCCCCAAAATGGCTGGGGCTATAGGTCACTGCCAAGGCCCAGGGTTCAATCCTAGTCCTACAAAACATTCTTAGATGTTACCCGCTGACTGCACTCAGAAATGTTTGTACAAGTGGACATTGTCACCCCACCCTTGGTAGGGGTTATGAACCTCCCAGTTATTAAAACAATAAAATCTGACAGTCTCCTACAGTGCAGTTGTTCCAAAGACTTTCTGTGTTTTCATAGGCTCTGTGTGCTCAATATCACCTAATACAGTCTTGGAATGAATGAAATTCATTCCTTGTGGATGTGTCTTGTACACAAGATGTAATTCCTACCCAGCCAGGCTTGGTAGTTTACATCTGCAATCCTGGCATTCAAGAGGCAGAGGCAGGAGGATTTCCATAAGTTTGAGGCCAGCCTGGGCTTCATAGTGAGCTCAGAGCCAGCCTGAATTACAAAGCAAGAGCCTGTCTCAAACAAAACAACAGCAATGATAAAAAATTCCTACCTAATCCTGCATGAGCAAGAATTTGGTGTACAAATCAGTTGTCCTGTTTTGTTTTTTTTCAGATGAGGTCTCACTATGTAATTCAGGCTGGTCTGGATTCACTGTGTATCCCAGGCTTGCCTGGAACTCACACAAACCCTCCTGCATGAGGCTCCCAAGTTCTGTGATTACAGACATGAGCCACCATGCCTGGCTTCAATAAGCCTCCTTTGTAGGATGCAGAGTGTTGCAAAAATTCGATGCTGGATAATTTACATGTGAAGCAATGTCATTGTCCCCACACCCAAGATCTCAACACTAGAGGGCTCTATCAAACAAGGTTAAAACTGCAAGTCTGAAGCACTGTTTTGTTTTGTAGTACTGGGGATTGAACCCTGAGCTTGAACGGAGCCACATCCCCAGCTCTTCCGTTATTTTCAGTCTTGCTGGCTAAGTTGCTCAGGCTGAGCTCAAACTTGGTGATCCTTCTGCCTCAGCCTTCTAGAGTGCTGGTATTACAAGCATGTGCCACTGTACCTGGCTTCAAGTCATTACATTGTGGACATATTCATAAGTAAAATATACAGGACACAGTTGTTTAAATGCCACATTATTTCTCTAGTGTGAGAAACTGAAGGTATAAATGAGGTCCACATCATATTATAAGTATTGTGAAATAGGAAGATGTTTAAAGGAGAAGGTAAACTTGGCAGGGGAGGTCAGGGGAAGGAAAGAAGGGAAAGAAAATATTTGAAGCTAAAAAGGTATGTAGGGGTGTAGGGGCAGGAGGAGGGGCAGGAGGGAGGGCAGTGGAATGGGAAAAAAGATATTGCATGTACAAATTGCTAACGAGGAATGTGAAAATAACGTATACTTAAAATGTATCAATAAACTCAATTTAAAAAAATAAATCAGTGGGCTTTGAGTTAAGCCTGCCTAGTGTGGGTGGCAACCCACATCAAATCGGTTGAAGGCCTGGGGGAAGATTGACCTTTTCTCCAATCAAGAAGAGATTCTTCCGGAAGACAGCCCTCCCACTTCCACAGCAGCTCCTGCCTGGTCTCCAGTTGGTCTGCGGCCGCGGACCCACATTGAAGGTCCATCCTCCGCAGTCATGGGAACCGCATCCTTAAAATTACACTGTGGAAGTTTATACATCCTACTGTCCTGCTGCATTGGAGAACCCTGACTAACACATGAGGTTCTGCTAATAATAACTCAGCTTTTCAAAAATGATACATAATTTTGATCCCTGGAACCACACACATACAAAAAGACACAAAATATTTCCTGATCAATATTTTGAAAAAGGTTGTTTTAAGTGGTGTAGGTAGCTAACTGTCCCAAGGCAAAAAGCCAGGGGTTGGGGAGAACAACTTGTGGAAGAACTCATAGTCCTCTTTTTTTTTTTTTTTTTGAGACAGGATCTCGCTTTATAGTTCAGGCTGGCCCTGAGCTCACTATGTAGCCCAGGCAAGCCTTGAACTCACAGCAATCCTCCTGCCTCTGCCTCCCAAGTGCTGGGATTACAGGCGTGAGTCACCACACCTGGCATTATGATGTGTGGTACTGACTGCTGGTGGCTATGAGTCACCACACCCGGTATTGTTGTATGTGGTTACTGGGGTTGGAACCAGGTACCTTGTGCTTGCTAGGCAGGTGCCAGAACCACTGAGCTCAATCCGTGGCCCTCATGCTCCTTTTTTTTGAGGTCGCTAATTTGCATCTGTATATCCTTTATCCTGGGCATTTGAAACTGGGGCAAATACTGCATGGATATTTTTAGGTTACATATATACAGATTTATTGAGGAATGACCACTAAGCTGCAGATATTTAAAGGGTACAATTTGGTTTTTCACTCATGAATCTCCCTTTGAAACCATCATGACAATCAAAATAATGCACATTTTTCAATCTTCAAAGTTTCTTTGTGGGCAGGATGAGGTGGTACGTTCCTATAATCCCAGCACTTGGGAGGCTAAGGCAGGAGGATAGCAAGTTTGATAGTAGCCTGATCTATATAACGAGGCCCCATCTCAAACAAACAAAATAACTTCTGTGTCTCTTTGCAGCAGCTGTAGGTCCCTCCGTTTCTACTTCCAGGCACAATGGTTAATTTTCTGTGCCCACTTGATTGGTCTATGGGGTGCCCAGAAAGCTAGGAAGCATGACGTTAGGTTTGAACTGATAGACAAGCAGCTCGCTCGTGCCCATGTGGCTGAGCATTGGCTGGTCCATTAAGGGACAGATAGAAAAGGTGGAGGACCTTTGAGCCGGGACATCCCCCTTCCCCTGCCCTCGCCGTCAGTGCTCCTGACTCTTGGCCTCTGAACCTGGGCTGGGACTCAGCCCACCAGGCTCCAATCCAGCACCGGTTGCCGAGTTCTGCAGCGTTCAGGTGGCAGGCAGTGGGGCCTCTTCATCTCCGAGGCATAGACATCTTCTTTTGGTTCTAGTTCCCCGTCACCCAGCAAGCCTGGACCTGCTCTCGTCACTACTGCTTAGCCGGCCCTCTCTACACCTACCTAGGACTGGAAGTGCTAATGTTGCCTGAAACCTTAGAGCCTCTCTCCTCCCCTAGTTGCTGTCACTGCCCTGTCCAGCAGGACTGGGTAATGAGTGCTAGGTTACCCATCACTGTTTGGTGGCACCAGTCCCTCAAGTGGGGTCTAGACCCTGCTCCGCCCAGACTTCCCAGGGCTGAACGCTGGCATGACAGAGGCTGCTTGGCCCGTGTGTGTAAGTCACAGGATGGGTAAGGTTCTTGTTTTTTGTTTTGAGACAGGGTCTCGCTTTGTAGTTCAGGCTGGCACTGAGCTCACTATGTAGCCCAGGCAAGCCTTGAACTCAGCAATCCTCCTGCCTCTGCCTCACGAGTGCTGGGATTACAGGTTTGAGCCACCATGCCCAGCACTGTGGTATGTGGTATTGATTGCTGGTGGGCGTGAGTCTCCACGCCCAGCATTGTATGTGGTTACCGGGGATTGAACTCAGGACCTTGCACTTGTGAGGCAGGCGCCGGCACCACTGAGCTAACCCTCCAGCCCCAGGTTCTTGTTTTATACAGTCATCACCTTTATTTTGAAAATTCAAAGGTTCAACATCATAACATTATTTTTACTGTACGAAAGAGAGTCCAATACAAAATGGTATTCACTCTAAAATATTATTTCTGATTATCAGTCTTCATAACAGAGGTCCCATTAAAAAAAGTTATTGTTGGGCGCTGTGGTGCATGCCTGTAATCCCAGTACCTGGGAGGCTGAGGCAGGAGGATTGCCATGAGTTTGGGGCCAACCTGGGCTACATAGTGAGTTCAAGGCTGGCCTGAATTAGTGAGATCCTGGCTAAAAAAAAAAAAAGTTACCCGTCTACTCTAAATAATATCAAACTAATCCATATCTGAAATGTGCGTTATTTCATCTTTAATATCCTTAATCTCAGCCCGGACTGTTGTTAAATTAGATATTTTTTCACTTAAGACAGTAATTTCTTTCTCTCTTTGTAGCAAGTCAGTACCCAACCTCCCAATGCGTAGTGTCAAATCATTTACCAACGGTTCCAAACGAGAAAAGTCCTTCTTGAGATTATACACTTTTGGTTTTAGATCATTTGCAAAAGTCACTGTCTTCAGAACTTTAGCTCTGTCACCTTCGAGGCTTAAAAACCTATCTGTGTGCTTGCTGAAATCCTTCTGCAGCTCAGTCAGCGTCTTCTTAACAGAGTTAATTCTTTGTGAATTTTCAGATGCTGTCTTGCGGAGTGCTGCTGTCCGGTCAATGCTACTCGACAGAAGGTCACCTATACTTTTTACTGTATTTTTTTCTACATTTTCTATTTTATTTTCTAGTTCTTTCACAGAATCTGTCAAGGATGTTACATCAGTTTCTAACCCTGAGATGCGCCGTATATCTGTTTTTACAGCTGTAATCTTGAGGCCAACATCTTTTGCCACGGAAGCTGCACTCTGGTCTGCTTTTGTAATGTCCTGAGAGAGAGCTGTCAGACTGTCACTGAGCATACCCTGTTTTTCAGTTATTCTGCCGGACCAAGATTTCATCTTATACATTTCCTCCTGTAGATGCTTTAGATGAGTAATCATTTGGAAGGCCTTCAATTGTTCCATGAGAGCTTCACATTTCTGACACTATAAGAAAATATAATACCACAATGATTAAAGTTATCAAAGGCTAAAATTCAGCTTAAATGAATTTTTTTTTTCTGAGACAGGTTCTCACTTTTTAGTTCAGGCTGCCCCTGAGCTCCCTGTGTAGCCCAGGCAAGCCTCAAACTCATGGCAATCCTCCTGTCTCTGCCTCCCGAGTGCTGGGATTGCAGGTGTGAGCCACCTTGCCTGGCATTGTGGTGTGTGATACCGGGGATCAAACTTAGGACCCTGCACTTGCCAGGCAGATGCTGGAACCACTGAGCTAAACCCCGGCTCGGTACTTGTCTTTCTTGCATAGCTTATTTCATGGACACAGTACTCTCCAGGCTGGTTCATGGCGTTGAAATAACCCAGTTCCTTTCTCTGTCAAAGCTGAAGAGTGTCCACTGTTGTTTTTTTTTTTTTTTTTTTTTGCTTTTTGGAGACAGGGTCTCGCTTTGTAGTTCAGGCTGGCCCTGAGCTCACTATGGTGCCCAGGCAAGCCGCCGCGAACTCAGCAATCCTCCTGTCCCTGCCTCCCGAGGGTTGGGATTACAGGCGTAAACCACCACGCCCGGCATTGTGGTATGCGGTGTTGATTGCTGGTGGGCGTGAGTCTCCACGCCCAGCATTGTATGTGGTTTCCAGGGATTGAACTCAGGACCTTGCCCTTTCGAGGCAGGTGCCGGAACCACTGAGCTAACCCTCTGGCCCTCCACCGTTGTTTTTATCCATGTGTCCACGGATGAGACCTGGACTCTTCAGTCTCCCATGGAGCTGCACTTAGCTGGACTCCATATCTTGCCTGAGATGATCCTGCAAGACCATGGGACTCAGGGGTCTTCCTAGCTCTTGCCTTCATCTTCTTTGGCTATATCCCGTGCAGTGGAATGGCTGCATTTCATGGCAGTTCTACTTTAAGTTTGGAGGATGTTTCATGTTGTCTTTCATCATGGCTGAAATTTCTAATCTACATTCTCATCCACAGTGTACAAGGGTTTTTTCTCCACATGCTCCTAACCGCCACCATCTCTTATCTTTTTGATCACAGTTGTTCTACCAGGTGTGACGTGATATCTAGCTTTTTATTTCTTTCACAAAGTGAAGTTGAAAATTTTTTCTTATACTTGGTTTTATGTCTTTTTTTTTTTTTTTTTGAGACAGGGTCTCGCTTTGTAGTTCAGGCTGGCCCTGAGCTCACTATGGTGCCCAGGCAAGCCTCAAACTCAGCAATCCTCCTGCCGCTGCCTCCCGAGTGCTGGGATTACAGGCGTGAGACACCACGCCCGGCTTTTTTTTTTTTTTTTTTTTTAGAAATATCTGTCCACATCCACTGCATTCTTTCTTTCTTTTTTTTTTCTTTTTGAGACAGGGTCTCGCTTTGTGGTTCAGGCTGGCCCTGAGCTCACTATGTAGCCCAGGCAAGCCTGGAACTCAGCAATCCTCCTGCCTCTGTCTCCCGAGTGCTGGGATTACAGGTGTGAGTCACCACACCCGGCATTCTATGTGGTTACCATGGATCGAATTTAGTACCTTGCGCTTGCGAGGCAAGCACCAGAACCATTGAGCTAAATCTCTGGCCCTCCACTGCATTCTTTTTTTTTTTTTTTGTGAGACAGCATTCCACTTTGTGCTTCAGGCTGGCTTTGAACTCACTATGTAGACAGACTGGCCTCGAACTCTTTAGCAATTCTTCTGCCTTGGCCTCCGGAGTGCTGGGATTGTAGACATGTATCATTATGTTTGGATAGCGTCTTTTTTTTCTTATTGCTTATATTTTTAATTTTTTTGAGACAGGGTCTTACTTTGTAGTTCTGGGTGCCCCGAAATCAATATGTAGCCCAGGCCAGCCTTGAACCCACAGCAATTTTTCTGCCTCTGTCTCTCAAGTGCTGGAATTATAGGTATGAACCACTATGCCCAGCATTGTTGTATGCGGTACCAGGGATCAAACTCAGGACCTTGTGGCTGCCAGGCAGATGCTGGAACCACTTAGCTAAATTCCCAGGCATCTTATTTCCTATTTTTTTTCTTTTAGACAGGGTCTCGCTTTGTAGTTCAGGCTGGTCCTGAGCTCACTATGTAGCCCAGGCAAGCCTTGAACTCAGCAATCCTCCTGTCTGCCTCCGGAGTGCTGGGATTACAGGCGTGAGCCACCATGCCCAGCACTGTATGTAGTTACCAGGATCGAACTCAGGACCTTGTGCTTGCAAGGCAGGCACTGGAACCACTGAGCTAAATCTCCGGCCCTTATTTCCTATTTTTTAACTGTTTTTTTTTCTTGCTCTTGAGTTGCTTCAATTCCTTATATATTTTAGACGTTACTGCCTTATCAGATATTTGGTTGGCAAATACTCTCCCATTCTATAGGTTTTTCTTTTCATTCTGCCTTTTTTGCTTGTGGTTGCTTTCTAGTTTCATGTAATATGTGTATGTATGTGTGTGTTTGCCTATATAGCAGTGTTGGGCAAGTTCAATTTTTTTTTTTTTTGAAACAGGGTTTCCCTTTGTAGTTCAGGCTGACCCTGAGCTCACTATGTAGCCCAGGCAAGCATGGAACTCAGCAATCCTCCTGCCTCTGCCTCCTGAGTGCTGGGATTATAGGTGTTAGCCACCACACCCGGCATTGTGGGGTGTGGTACTGATTGCTGGTGGGCGTGAGTCACCACGCCCAAGATCATATCATTGTATGTGGTTACTGGGATCAACTAGGGACCCTGCACTTGCTAGGCAGGTGGCAGAACCACTGAGTTAAATCTCTGGCCCGGCAAGTTCAATATTTAACTGTACTTTTAATATTTGAACTTTTTTTCACTATGATCCCAGTTAATAAAATGAAGTGAAGAAGGAAAATGAAAGTCCTGATCAAGTTGTGCTAAAATGGGTAGGTTTGGCTGGGCATTGTGCAAACTCATAACCTCAGCACTTGGAGAAACTGAGACAGGAGGATCTCAAATTCCAGCCCACCCTGAGCAGCTCAGTGAACTAGTGAAAGTCTGTCTTCACAAAAAAGGCAAGTGTGAACTCTGATTTCAATCCTTATTACTCAAACAAAACAAAACAAATAAAGGTATAGGTTTCAAAATTGATACAAAGTTGAAGTAGCTCCAATTAAAAGATTAAGAAAAGCTACTATGGGGCCGGAGGGTTAGCTCAGTGGTTCCGGCGCCTGCCTTGCAAGTGCAAAGTCCTGAGTTTGATCCCCAGTAACCACATACAATGCTGGGCGTGGAGACTCATGCCCACCAACAATCAATATGGCATATCACAGTGCCAGGCGTGGTGGCTCACGCCCGTAATCCTGTAATCCCTGCATTCGGGAGGCAGAGACAGTAGGATTGCTGAGTTCCAGGCTTGCCTGGGCTCCATAGTGAGCTCAGTGCCAGCCTGAACTACAAAGCGAGACCCTGTCTCAAAAAAAAATAAGAAAAAATAAGAAAAGAAAAGCTACTATGTACTTAACTAAGGAGATAGATTAAGTATTAAAAAACTAATAAGGGCTGGGGATTTAGCTCAGGGGTGCTGCACCTGCCCGGCAACTGGAAGGTCTTGAGTTCAGTGCCTGGTACTGGAAAGAAAAAGAAACAATGGAAAATGCTAGAAATATATTGTCAATGTCTATGCCTAAACATAGATATATAGTATTTACTCTAGAAAGGGAGCTCCAGTTGTTATATAGAAGTCACATTTTTGATTTCTGCATATTTTAACTTTCAAATTGTAGAAACAATTTTTCTTTCTAGAAAGAAAAGCAGTTTGTTTTAAAATAGATTATAGTGCTCTACCAAATAGTAAAGCTGTTGGATTCAGCAACTTTATTGTACTAGTGTTTGTTACTATGAGCAACAACAGTCTACTTTCAGAGCATTTGTAATTTATTTTGGGAAGCAGAATGCTCAGAAATAGAAAACAAAGAATAATAGCAAACATGTAGGATACAAAATAGTTTCACAAAATAAAACATGCAGTTTAATGTAAAGATTAAAACTTTTTCTAACTGTGCATTTTTTTTTTTTTTTTGCTTTTTGAGACAGGGTCTTGCGTTGTAGTTCAGGCTGGCCCTGAGCTCACTATGGTGCAAACTCAGCAATCCTTCTGTCTCTGCCTCCCGAGTGCTGGGATTACAGGCATGAGCCACCACGTCCGGCATTGTGGTATGCGGTGTTGATTGTTGGTGGGTGTGTCTCCATGCCCAGCATTATATGTGATTACTGGGGATCGAACTCAGGTCCTTGCGCTTGCGAGGCAGGCGCCAGAACCACTGAGCTAACCCTCGGCCCTAACTGTGCATTTTTTAATGGGCTTTTTTTTTTTTTTTTTTAGACAGGGTCTTGCTTTGTAGTTCAGGCTGGCCCTGAGCTCACTATGTAGCTCAGGCAAGTCTCAAACTCAGAAATCCTCCTGTCTGCCTCCCAAGTGCTGGGATGACAGGCATGAGCCACCACCCCTGGCATTGTGGTATGTGGTACTGATTGCTGGTAGGCATCAGTCACCACGCCCAGTACTGTTATATGTGGTTACTGGGAATCAAACTCAGGACCTTGAACTTGCTAGGCAGGCACTGAAACCACTGAACTAAATCTTCGGCCCCAATAATAGACTATCTTTTATAGGAAGGAGGTTGACACAAGGTTTTGCTTTGCAGTTCTGGCTGGCCTTCAACTCTCTATATAATCCAGGTTGGCCTCCAACTTGCTTTGATCTTCCTGCCTCAGCCTTGTGAGAGTTATGTTTACAGCACCCTCAGCTAACTTTTTTTTTTTTGAGGCAGGGTCTCACTTTGTAGTTCAGGCTGGTCCTGAGCTCACTATGTAGCCCAGGCAAGCCTCGAAGTCAGCAATCCTCCTGTCTCTGCCTCCCGAGTGCTGGGATTACTCGTGTGAGCCACCATGCCCGGCACTGTGGTATGTGGTATTGATTGCTGGTGGGCGTGAGTCACCACGCCCAGCATTGTATGTAGTCACTGGGATCAAACTCAGGACTGTGCACTTGTAAGGCAGGTGCTGGAACCACTGAGCTAAATCTCCGGCTCCTTCAGCTAACTTTTTAAGATTATCTTGGCTAATATACAGTTATTCTCACTAATCTAAATCCAAAAACAATAAACTTAGTATATATATATGTCTATATAAGTACATAGTAATATACACACACACATGCACACACATATGTACTTAGTGTATATATATATATATACTTACTGTAGGGTCTCACTATGTAGTTCAGACTGGCCTTGACTCGGTACCTAACCCAGGCTGGTATTGAACTCAAGAACATCCTTCTGCCTCTGTTTCCCAACTGCTGGGATTATAGGTGTGAGCCACTATGCCTATCTAGAATATTATTTTGATGGTAGCTCTAAAAGGAGCCATCACATAGTTGTACAAGAATTACAATGAACTGCTGAAATGGGGAAGTAGGATAGTTAGTTTCATGTAGGTTCTCTTCTCCCTTTTTTTTTGAGACAGGGTCTCGCTTTGTAGTTCAGGCAGGCTCTGAGCTCACTATGTAGCCTAGGCAAGCTTCAAACTCAGCAATCTTCCTGTCTCTGCCTCCTGAGTGCTGGGATTACAGGCCTGAGCCACCACGCCCGGCACTGTGGTATGTGGTATTGATTGCTGGTGGGCGTGAGTCTCCATGCCCAGCATTGTATGTGGTTACCGGGGATCGAACTCAGGACCTTGTGCTTGCGAGGCAGGTGCCAGAACCACTGAGGTAATCCTCCAGCCCCCCTTCTTCCCTTCTGATTATGTTCTAAGAAGCCAGCCTGGGCAACTTCATGATAGGCTGTTTCAAAATAAAAAAATAAAAAGTTGGGCTGGGGATTTAGCCCAAGTAGTACCAGCACTAACCTTGGATGTACAAGGGCCAGAGTTTGATCCCCAGTACTGGGAAAAAAAAAAAAAAGTCTGGGGATGTAGCTCAGTGCTCTGTGAGTTTGATACCAATACTGAAAACAATCTTTAGGGTTTTTTTTCTCAATAGTTTTATACTTCATTAATTATTGGTGGTATAGGTTGCCCAGTGTCCTTCCTTCCTTCCTCTCCCTTTTCCTTCCTTTGTTGCTTTCCTTTCTCTTTTTCTTTCTCTCTTGGTAGAGAAGTTAGCTTGTGAAAATGTTATTCTGAGTATGACAATAAAGAGTAGCCACAAAAAGGAAGGAAATCAAACAGTGATTTCACAATTATGCCTTAAGGAGAAATTGTGCAACTGAGTGTACTGTTGAAACTAAGTCTCCCAAGGGTGAAAGGAGTAATGGCTTACTTCAATCTATTTATTGTAGGTTATCATTTATTAATGTACCCATTCACTAGAGTAAATGTAGCTTAGTAGCATTATTCAATTAAGATACCTTGGATTTGCATGCCTCACGTCTGTAATCCCAGCACTCGCGAGACAGGGGCAGGAGGTTTGCTGAGTTCAAGGCTTGCCTGGGCTACATAGTGAGCTCAGGGCCAGCCTGAACTACAAAGCGAGACCCTGTCTCAAAAAAAAAAAAAAAGATACCTTGGATCTTGGATCTTTAAGAAAAAACTGCTTTGACTTAGTAGTTTATAAAAGCAATTTATCAGGAATTTTAAAAACTACTCAATAAAATGTGGTAATAGTATAGAATTTGTTATATTGAGTAATTTTAAAAAACTATTTAAGGCTTAAGTAATAATAGGCTGGATAGAAAAGTTAGAGAATTTATCAGTGGACATAGACTCCATTAGGAATCTGAGTATTTACCAAAATATCCTATTGTAGATGAAAGGCACTAAGCTAGATGTAGTCTTGTAAGGTTAATTACTGTCTAGACCTACAAGCACAGCAACCTTGTTCATTCTGCTTTCCCAAAACTTTGCTAAGGGTCTCGAGTTCTACTAAAGGGTCTTGGAATATTGATATCTGCCATTTCAAACACTCTCCTTTCAATGTTTGAAATGTGAGCTCACCCTGGAGGCTGAGGTGTGACTGCTCAGAGCCAAGGACCTTGTCTCAAAACCAACAAACAAACCCCCAAGAGAACAACACCAACAACACTTAAAGCCAAAAGGGATCATAGAGGTTATTTGGTACATTCTTATTCTGTTGTTTAAAACCTAAGCGCTCACATGAAATGCCAAAGGATATACAGTTTAGAGGAGTCCAGCCTAGAGTTCTTTCTCCACCCCTGCTTCCCCAACATTTACTGATTCCTTCTCATGCCCAAAGCTGAAAAATTTTAGAGCACTGTTAACAATTTCTAAGAAACAGTCTAGTTTAATGGTGACGTGGGAGACAGCATACTTAGCTGAATTACCACCACCTTTGAATTCTCTAAATAACTGCATTGAGAGTAGATTTTCTGCGACAATTTTCCTCTCTTCTAGTTGAACGGTAGCAGGTTGTATCACATGGTGGGACAGCCTCTGAGGTTGGACAGGAGTAGTGACTGCAAGAGTGTTAATCTTAGCCAGATGTGGTGTCATACACCTATAAGCCCACACTTGGGAGGCTGAGGCAGGAGAATTACAGCAAGTTTGAGGCCAGCATAAGGTACATAATATGTTTAATGCCAGGTTGGAATAGGGAGATGAGACTCTGTCTTTAAAAAAAAAAAAAATTGGCCTGGGGATTTAGCTGAAGTGGTACCATGCCTACCTTGTTCAATCTCTGGTACCACACACACAAAAAAAATTGCTAAGTTTGCTGAGTCTCAATTTCCTTATTTGGACAGTGGATATAACAGCTAATGAGGCTGCAATGAGGAAAAGTGATAATGGAAGTAAAACACCAAGCACACAACATGTGGTATGTACTTAATGTATGGAGCTATTATGATGATGGTGATGAACTGAAGTCTAGAAATGTTTGGCACATAATAGGTACTAAAATATTAGTTCTTTACTCCTGTAAAGTTGGGATAGAACATTACAACTTATGGTAAGTTAATAGTTTATAGGTGAACTGAAACAAACATATTAGAGAAGCTTTTGCAAATATGAAGTAAAAAATGTTTTTTTGTAGTGAATTTAAATCATCATTGTACAGTATAAAGACATCATGTTAATGTTGATCAAGAGTATAGGTTCACAAATAAATCTACAATTAGGGTGAGTTTAAGAAATGCCATTAACTTTGTATGTTATAGGTTTAATTTCCTATGAGAATATGAACTAATAAATAACATTTTTCATTATAAGACATGAAATGTACACTTAGTCAACAGCTTTTAATCATTAGGTAGAATTTGAGAAAATATTACTATGAATATATTTTAAATCTTTATACCAAAAGTTTAAAAATAAGGTGTGTTTCATAAAACTGTCTATGCTACACTAAAAAAAAATGAACTTAGTATTCCACGATTTATACAAAATTTATTATTAAGTAAAATGATAAAAAAGTCTTAAAGTATTGGTAATTTCCTTAAAGATTAACAAGGTAATTTACTATTTGATATACAAGAAGTTTTTGAAATTTCAAATATTTTTGTTAACTTTGTAAGTGGTCTTTCTTTCTTTTATTTTGGGGGGACAGGGTCTCGTTCAGGCTGGCCCTGACCTCACTATGTAGCCCAGGCAAACCTCAAACTCAGCATTCCTCCTGCCTCTGCCTCCCAAATACAGGGATTACAGGCATGAGCCACCACACCTGGCTAATTTCTTAAGTGGAAGAAACAAATATAACCTTAAGACATTCTGGAATGTTGAGATTCTAGAAATTAATGCTGTGATTCAGTAAGAGCACTCCTCCAGGCTTGTTTTTATAACTCATGGCTGTTTACCACAGACCTTTCTAATTCTTACGGGTTTGAGGCTTCTCCAAAACCTTGGAAATTTACATAATAAAACTATTTGACCATAACTGGTTGCCTTTTATAACTAATTGTGTTTAATTCCACTAAAGTTGCCTATAAAAGTGGGATAGTTATTGGCAGAAAGGAAGAAGAACCAAGTTTCCATATACAACTATACAGTGTAGTTGGCTACATTCTACAACTTTGAATAAAATAAAATCAGAATGTAAAAAAAAAAATCAGTATGTGAGCCAGGAATGGTGGCACATGCCTGTAATCCTAGCACTTGGGAGGCTGAGGAAGGAGGAGCACCACAAGTTTAGGCCAGCCTGGACTACATACATAATGAATTCAAGACCAGCCTATACTACAAAGACCTGTCTTGGAAAAAAATAAAATCAATGTATGAAACAAATTAAGTTCCATAAGTATGGGAAATCTTTAAAATAATCACATACTTTTAATTATAAGTATTATCATTTATTATTATGTTGCTTTTCTTCTTTAAAACAGGCTACAGCCTTACTCAGGTATTTTTATTTCAACTTGACTAATTTATCAAGTGAGTATATATCTAGCAAACTCAAGAGTCTATGCCAGGTTGAACTTTAAAAATAAAGGTATACAAAATTACTCCACAAGGTCATACTTTGAAGCATATAGAACTACTTGCAAAAGACTTAAATAAAAACATATTTACTCCTATTTTCATATTTTAAAATTCTTACAAGTGTCTGTAACACAGTTTAGAACCTTAATAAAAAGGTGACTTTCCCAGCCTTCATAGTTTTTAGAAAGTGCATAGTGATTTATAGAAAGGCCTCTGTGCTCTACCTGAGGCACATCATGTTTGGTGCAGAAAAAAATACTATAAACTTGGGGTCAGGGATATAGGTCAGTGGTTCCAGTGCCTGCCTTGTAAGCACAATGTCTGGAGTTCAGTCCCCAGTAAACAAACAAACAACCCCACCCAAAACAAATAAATCTCCTATGAACTTGGTTGTCTGGATTCTGAGCTATCAGGGAATTAACTAGGTGAAGCAGGCAAGTTACCAACCAATCTGATACCAAGATCAGGTGACAAAAAGGTAAAGGAAGTAGGAACAGGCTTGAAAAATAGCAAACTAGAGCCACTCAGTGAAATGGTAAGCACTTTCCAATAGTTTCTAGAGCGGCAATATATTTGAGTTCAATATATAATATGCTAAACCCATAATTATGTTAATTACTGGAAAACATTTTAAAATTAAGTATATTGCTTAAAATTAGAGAAGTATATGTTTTACTTTGTTTTTTGGTGGTACCGGGGATCCAACTCAGGCTCTTGTTTTTCCAAGGTAGGTGTGGTAAATCCCCGGCCCAAGAAGTATATATTTTAGAACCATAGCATTTCTATTTGAAATGGCTGAATAACAGAGCTTAAAAAGATAAGCTTTGGGCCAGAGAGTTAGCTCAGTGGTTCCGGCGCCTGCCTCGCAAGCGCAAGGTCCTGAGTTCAATCCTCGGTAACCACATATAATGCTGGGCGTGGAGACTCATGCCCACCAGCAATCAACACCACATACCACAGTGCCGGGCGTGGTGGCTCATGCCTGTCATCCCAGCACTCGGGAGGCAGAGACAAGAGGATTGTTGAGTTCGCGGCAGCTTGCCTGGGCTCCATAGTGAGCTCAGGGCCAGCCTGAACTACAAAGCGAGACCCTGTCTCAAAAAAAAAAAAAAAGATAAGCTTTGGTTATGTGGATAATCTATTTGTATGACTATCTCACTTCTTTTTCCAATAAAGTGAGAAATATCAATATAACTGAAAAACATTGATAAAACTAATAAACATAGTTCACATACAATCATACAGTTTGTCAGAATACATGTAGTGAACTTAAAAGTCATCACTAATTTCTTTATTTTCTAGATCATATTCTTCCAAAATCCTTTTTTTTCTTGTACTTGAATATGATATAAAGTCATGAACTTTTCCCTTTAGAGCATCTAGTTCATTTTGCATCTTTAATATGCTATTATCATACTGAATTCCTTCCAAGGTTTTCTGTAGTTCCATTATTTCAGATATTGCTTTCAGCATGTCATCTTCCATGTTAAACATCTGCATGGTCAGCTCTTCCATTTTCTTTTCTGTTCCCACCAGGTCCTGGGACACTCTGAGAACAGAGTGGATAGCATTTTCAATTGTTGGCAAATGCATCTTACATTCTTCAACTTTGGGCTCATAGCTGGAAAGTTTATTGGTCAGATCTTCATCTCTGGCAAGCAGAACATTCTGTTCTTCTTCTATCTTCTCAACTGATTTTATATCAGAGCCAAGCTGCTCTTCTACTCGCATAAGATCTTCCTCTTCTTGTCTTTTCACTGTCCTAATATTTCGTACTGTGCTGTCTTCCAAATCTTTTAGCCGTTCTGTGAGCAATTTTATTTCCTGTTCAGCTGTGTTAATTTGAACAGTGACTTGAGAATGGATATGCTTTGCTTCTGCTTTGAAAATGTCTGTGTTACCATTGATTTCTGCTAGGCTTCTCTTCCAGAAATTTGTGATATTCTGGAATTTCTCATTAAGGGTTTGCATCTTTTGAGTGAGCATCTCTTCACTACTTTGAATGTCATGCATGAATCTTTGGAGGCTGGATACTTCCTGTTCAAACTGGGTCATCAAAGACATGGATGATGTGGCTTCCTGCAGCATACTTTCAGTAGACTCAAGCTGCATTTATAACACAAGACAATTCCCAAGACTACTTAATAATTTTTATATTACAGTAACACTCTAACAGTCAGGTCCATAACATAGGTCACATTCAAATTCTCAGGATGCCTCAAATATCCAAGTATGGCGCAATCAACATTCATTACATTAAAAGCTATTTTAACAAACTGAATAGATAAACTATATGCAAAAAATATTCATTACATTAAAAGCTGAGGCAGAAGGATTGGTGAGAGTTTGAGGCCAGCCTGGGCTACAGTGAGCTCAAGACCAGTCTGAAATATATAGTGAGAACTTGTCTCAAAAAAATCAAAACCAAAGCAAACGAAAAACTGCAATGTACATCAATGTACACTGTTAAAAAAACAAACAAACCAAAACCAAAACCTCTGCTATTTCCTGATCTTTTCTAGGATAAAGTCCATCATCCTAGGCATGAGAGCCTAAACCCCTATAGTATCTACTACATGATGCATTTGCCAAGTATAATTAAACATTTCTGAGTGTTCACTCTGTGCCTAGCCTTTGTGCTGGACACTGATAAGATACAAATACAGCACAGACCCTGGTTTTACAATTTGATAGAGGCAATGGTGTTTTGGACCTTCTATGTTATATATTCTAGAATCCTAGTGAGATTTATTACTAGCTTTTGTGGTACTAGGGGTGGAACTCAGAACCCAGAGCCTTGGGACTGAGTTGGTTCTACAATCTTGTTTTTTCTTTCTTTTTAAATTTTGAGACAGGGTCTCAATAAAGTTGCTAGATTACCCAGGCTGGGGTTAAACTTGCAATCCTGTTGCCTCAGTTTCCCAGAGTGCTAGGATGATAGGTGTGCACCATCGTGCTAGCTCCACTGAGATCCACTGAGTGCTGCCTGTGAGCTTGTTCATTTCTAGCTGCTTGGGAAATAGATACAAAATGCAAAGGCTGGGGATATGTGCAGCTCAGTGTAAAGTACTTGTCTAGCATGTAACAGGTCCCGGGTGTCATCTCTAGTGTGGGGGCTGGTGGTGGTGGCAGTGTTCAATCTAAAGAGACAAAGGGACACAAATTAAGGACAGGAAAATCACAATGGACTAGGATTAGTGTCCTGACAGAATGGGCACAGGGAACAGTGATTCTTATGATAGAGAAGTCGGGGGGGCAGTGAAGAAAAGCTCACACATGCTTGAAAATGGATTCATTACAGGCTGATGCATTGGTCAGGTGAGGATCTGAAAGATTCTAAATTTTCTTCTGGGTAGAGAACGTGTCTTATGATGTCTCTGTAGTCCCAATATCTCAGGGTGCAAAGAACATGTTTGTCAATGTTTATGAAGAAGAAAGGCTATAAAAGCCTCCTGGGCCCACAGCAATAAAGACCTAGAGCAGTTCCAGGTGACAGGTGGGAACAATGCACAGCAGACCACTTTGAAATATTGTTTACACATTATTCTAATGCACTCTAATGGCCACAATATAAGTTCCTTCAAAGAATAACTGAACAACACTGGCAGTTGGTGATACTATTGGGTTTGGTTGTTTTAGCAGTATATCAAACAGGTAAGCATATTTTCACCTAGGATAATTTCCTGTTTAAACTGTTTATCAGAGCATAACTCATCTGGACACAGTACACCCTAAGCACAAAATCCATTTGCAGGATAATAAAGTTTCAAGCTTTGGTCTGCAAATAGTAAGTTACTACTACATCACAGTAACTAGCACTTACAGGTTCCCAATGTATTTTAATAGTTTTTCAGTGTTTTGAAAAGAGCTAGTATCTTGGATTTATTAGTGTTTGAAAGTTTTTAAAGGCTTTGTATGTACATCTCATCCTATCCTTACAAAAATCTTGTCCTTTTTAATTTAATGAATGAGATGGAATAGAAGTCCTGGTGATTTGTCCAGTAGACACAATGGTAACGAGTGGCCACCTCCTATTGAAAATTAAATTGCTCCCAGGGCAGGCTGGGAGAAAAAAGAGCTATGAGAAGCCTCAACATTTTGTCATTGAATTCCATGACAACACTGAAAAAAACCTACTTCCAAAGCTTTTAAATTGTCAACTAAAATTTCATTTAAAAAGGGGATCTAGGGCCGGAGGGTTAGCTCAGTGGTTCCGGCGCCTGCCTCACAAGCGCAAGGTCCTGAGTTCAATCCCTGGAAACCACATACAATGCTGGGCATGGAGACTCATGCCCACCAGCAATCAACACCACATACCACAGTGCTGGGTGTGGTGGCTCAGATGCAATAGGACTGTAAGTCTGAGCCAAATTGGGGAAGTTGGTGTCTTACCAAGATCATGTCTCAAAACAAACAAATAGACAGACAGACAAACAAACAAAGGGATTGGAACATAGCTCAGTCCACAGGTCTCCTTGGTTCAGTCCTTAGTATGGAGGCCAGGGAAGGAAACCTAATTTGTTCAAAACTTATTTTCAATGGTTTTTAGTTCCAGAAATGTTTTTTTCTATCAGTATGTAAGAGTGCCCCCATCAACCACCACCAGGTTCCTACTTGAGCCCCGTGGCAAAAAGCGGTGCCTTTATAATTCCTTTGGAGAAGGCCTGGGGCTCACCTCCCACAGGGATAAGGGAGACTTAATTTTTATCTCTGGCTTTTCTGTTCTAGGGGATTAAATGCTTATTCCGTGCATGAGGCTGCAGGGGCTCAGACCCTCCACTTTTTATGTCCATTTTAAAAAATAATAGCCTTACTGAACTAAAATTTGCCTACTAGACAATTTCCGAACTTAAAGTGTATAGTTCAGTAGATTTTAGCATAATGACAGAGTCCACAACAATGACCACAAGCAAATTTAGATCATTTTTGTTATCCCAAAACAAACCCTCTATCTGCTAGCCATCATCTCCCAACTCCAATCCCCTAAGTCAAGGCAAGCTTATAGCTGCTCTCTATTTTTATATTCTGGAGATTTATCATATTTTTTATTCAAAACAGATCATGTTCAAGGCAGCAATGAACACCTTCATATATCCGAGGGAATGGAAATCCTGCAAAGTAAGGTCTCATAACTTGCTGGAGCGAAATTAGAAACCCATAGCAGAAACACAGAACACAGTAACTTTTTTTTTTTTCTTTTTTCCTTGTCTTTTATTTCACACTCTATTTAATTTGTTGTGGTACCAGGGATCGAACTCGGGCCCTTGTGCTTCCAAAGTAGGCATGGTACCACTTGAGCTAAATCCCTCTCATTTCATATATATATATATATATATATATATACATATATATATTTTTTTTTTTTTTTGCTTTTTTGAGACAGGGTCTCACTTTGTAGTTCAGGCTGGCCCTGAGCTCACTATGGTGCCCAGGCAAGCCGCCGCGAACTCAGCAATCCTCCTGTCTCTGCCTCCCAAGTGCTGGGATGACAGGCATGAGCCACCATGTCCGGCATTGTGGTATGCGGTGTTGATTGTTGGTGGGCGTGTCTCCACACCCAGCATTATATGTGGTTACCGGGGATCGAACTCAGGACCTTGCGCTTGCGAAGCAGGTGCCGGAACCACTGAGCTAACCCTCCGGTCCTATATATATATTTATTTCTTTATGTAAGTGAAAATATGTGATGTTCAAGCTTGTGTGTATGATTTACCTCATTCAACATTATGGTCTCGAGCTGCATCAGTTTTTCTACAAATGACTCAAACCCATCTCTCTTCACAGTAGTACTCCATGGCACATGGACACCACACCTTACCCATACATCTGTTGATGGGCATATGGGCTGCCTCCAAGACTTAGCTATTATGAATTGTATTTGTCTATTTTATAACATCTTTGCCAACCTTGTCATCAAGTACAAGTCCTTGTCTATCCTATGACATAAGCAAAAATTTTGTGATGAATTTGTTAATGAGGGACATTTCCCAATGATAGGAGACAAAGGCCACATATCTCAATCACAGCCAACCTCTTGAGAGATGTGAGAGTTACAATGACAATGCATTTGGCAGGAATCAGCATTTGCAAGTTGAAGAAATATATCACGATATAAGTATTAGTTTAATTTTTATTAGAATTCTCTTTTTAGTTTGTTTTTTTGAGATGGGTCTTGCTATGTAGTTTAGGCTGGCCTTAACTTACCACGTAGCCCAGGTTGGTCTCAAACTTGTGGTGATCTTAATTCAGCCTCCTGAGTGCTGGGATTACAGGTATGTGCCTGTGCTAGCTACAACTCTTCTGACTAGAGAATCAACACTTATTTTTAGGTTAATTATTTTCATAAAGATGAAAACTAATAAAAAGAATGAATCTATCTTTCCTAAACAAATGCTATACATTTTGTAATCTTACACCTAAAGATCAACCATATTTTCAACGCTCTTGCTACCTGACAATGTAATTCTTGCCCTTTCAAGATGGAGTTTGAGTCTAAACTGGATCAGAGAGAATGTGAAGAGGTGAGAAATCCAGTAACAAGGTGAGAAGACCAGCAGTAACAGCTTAAGATACAGGAAGAAAGTAGTGCTGACAAGGAGTAGAGGAATACAGAAGTAAAGTAAAATGGGAACGTCTCCCCAGATAATTATTAATAATTACCTTTTCTGAAATTATGCTGATTTTACTTTGAAGTCCTTCAAATTCACTGTTTTCTATTTTCAGTAACTGGTATTGGTTTTCCACCTTTGCAAATTTTTCTGACTGCTGAAATACAAACCTGGAAAAAGAAAATAAAATCACTACTGCCCATTCAGTAGTCATTCGGTTTGAAAGGATTATTTATTATATCCACTTCTGTTAAGAACATCAATTCTTGGGCTGGAGGGTTAGCTCAGTGGTCCTGGCACCTGCCTTGCAAGCGCAAGGTCCTGAGTTCGATCCCCAGTAACCACATATGATACTGGGCGTGGAGGCTTACGCCCACCAACAAACAATACCGCATACCACAGTGCCGGGCGTGGTGGCTCATGCCTGTAATCCCAGCATTCAGGAGGCAGAGACAGGAGGACTGCTGAGTTCGAGGTTTGCCCGGGCTACATAGTGAGATCAGAGCTAGCCTGAACCACAAAGCGAGACCCTGTCTCAAAAAAAAAAAAAAAAAAAAAAAAAAAAAAAAAAAAAAGAACATCAATTCTGGTTTGGGTAGTTGCAACTTTCGTGTCTTTCGACACTCACAACAGCCTGCTGGTTTAATGCTGGTTTAATGGGCACTACCTTTGTTCATGTTCACAGCCCACTGAGAGAGAGAGAGACAGTGTGAGGTCTACAGTGGTAATCTGTAGAAGAAATATTTAGAAGACAACATACTGACCTATTTAGCATAAGACTGCTGATCTCAACTATTGTTTTCAGCATCTAGAAAGCAGATATTTTAGAGGAGAAACAAAAAATGCAGGTGCAACAAATTGTCAAAATAAGTATTTCAAAGTTAAAATTTAAGAGTAAGAAGCAGAGAACTGGAGGAGAGGTGATAGTGATTAGAAGGTGTAGGATAAAAAGAAGTTATGAAGAAAGAAGGAAAGAGTGCTGTTGTCAAATTAACAGAACATGTATGCGATATAGGGTGTATAAATTGTGCAATTAATCACAGTCAACAATATGATTCATATAGGTGCTGGACTAGGTATCATTCTAAAGTTAGGGCTGAGATTATACCTCAGTGTTAGAGTGCTTGCTATCATGTGAGATGCCCTGGATTCGATCCTAGTTCCAAAGCAATTACAAAAAACAAGACAAATCAAATAAATTGGAATGTATTCTTTATCTGGTAAATAGTAAAAGTGCAAAGCCAGGTATGGCGGTGCATAACTATAATCCTAGCACTCAGGAGACTGAGGCAGGGGGGATGCTGGAGTTCGAGGCTACTCCAGTCTACATGAGTTCAAGGCCAGCCTGAAATACCTTGACATAAAAACAAAACAAAACAAGCCAAAAACATAAAAAAGATACCCTAATCTTTAAAATACATCAGCATCACACAAAAAGAAACCAAAATAAGCCCAAAGCATAAAAAAGATATCCCAATCTTTAAAACAATACATCAGCATCAGTTTGTAAGTTATCTGAAATGAGCAAACACAAGAAACGCTTGGGATTAATACCACTTTGGTTATCTATTCTACCTGAATTCTTCAGGCTCAGAAAAGGCAGCAGTAATCAAAAAGCAGAACCAGATGAAGTACTTGCCTAAGTTGTAGCATAATGGCAGTGGCTCAAAAGCTTCCCTGCATACTGGAATTACTTGGCAGCTCTAACAATTTGATGTCTGCATCTCACTCACAGAGACTAAATGAACTGGTCTGGGATATGGCTTGCCTATTAAAAATTTTTTTTTTTTTTTTTGCTTTTTGAGACAGGGTCTCACTTTGTAGTTCAGGCTGGCCCTGAGCTCACTATGGTGCCCAGGCAAGCCGCTGCAAACTCAGCAATCCTCCTGTCTCTGCCTCCTGAGTGCTAGGATTACAGGCGTGAGCCACCACATCCGGCATTGTGGTATGCGGTGTTGATTGTTGGTGGGCGTGTCT
>PVIC010015395.1:0-35157 GCA_004025085.1 Thryonomys swinderianus
AAAAATTAAATATCATTTGGAAAGAAAAGAAAGAACATGTATATAGGGGGTGGGGGGCTCTAGAGTGGGTAGGGGTATGGGTAAAAATAAGAATTAACTTGTCATATACTGGTACAAAGTCCCCAGTGTTGAGCGTGATTGTGAGCTGTATACAAACTGTACCAATAAAGAATTCAATTTTTAAAAAAGTATGCTTAGTACCTTGCAAAGAGGTTGAAATAAAAATAGCTTTATATATTCATACATACACAACACACACACACACACATATTGGAATAGGGATGCCAAAGAACTTTACTGTTTACATGTGTATAACAAAAAGAACATTTGATAGAAACCAATCATTTGAAGCACTACAATTTGTTCACCTTTCTCAGTGGACACTCACCTACCTGGGACAAGCATAACTAGCCCAGGAACTCAGAGGTTCTTTCTTGTCACTGGTCCCGAACATGGTACTGAGTAACCTTTGTGCAATGAGCAAGGAAGACCTCAAGCGGGTGGGGACCAAATCATCCAACTTTGACAAGAACATCTCTTTATCATCTGTTAAATATCTCCATATTGGTTTGAAAATGGATAGCATAGAAATCAAGTCTATCAATCAGGTTTTCTTCAAGTGAGTTATGATGTGAAGGTTTCCAAAGGACGTGAAATTTAGCAAAGAGTCCACATTTTCAAAATAGTAATAAGCATCTATTCTTTCCTCCCCAGGGGTTTAGAAATACACTTGTAGGAGGTGTGATTTTTCTGCTCAGGAAAGAGGAGGTTCCCTTGTGTTGGGCAGTAAATCACATGGTCCAGTCTTGGCAGTTTGATTTACAGCAAGGGTAATAGTAGTGAGATTACACGTAAGCTATCACTTCATTGAAGTCATCAATTCTACGCTTGAAAATTTCACAGTGATTTTGATGTTTTTCATTTTCCGTATGAAATTTGGATAAGAACAAAGATTCTTGAAGCAGTTGCAAAATGTATGACTGCTATTTTCAAGGTATACTTAAAACTAAATGTGAAAAATTTTCATTATAAGATTGCTTATAAGGCCATCCAGAACATCAGTGACAATCTCAAAATGTTTGGAAAATGATTGCACGTATTTAAAATCACCTAATGCAATTGGTCTATAGGCTACAGAAGAAGTGCAGCTCAAGAGACAAGTTGAGTCCATCTCAGTCTTCAAAGGGCTGGTCTTGGAGGTACAAGACAGATTCCCAACAGTAAATACCATGGGTCTCTAAGAAGGAATATGTGGGGGTGGGGATTTTGCTCAAGTGGTACTGCACCAACCTTGGATGCACAAGGGCTAGAGTTCAATCCCTGCTAAAAGAAAGAAAGAAGAAAAAGAAAGAAAGAAAGAAAGAAAGAAAGAAAGAAAGAAAGAAAGAAAGAAAGAAAGAAAGAAAGAAAGAAAGAAAGAAAGAAAGAAAGAAGAAAGGAAGGAAAGAAAGAAAGAAAGAAGAAAGGAAGGAAAGAAAGAAAGAAAGAAAGAAAGAAAGAAAGAAAGAAAGAAAGAAAGAAAGAAAAGAAAGAAAGAAAGGAAAAGAAGAAATATGTGGGGATAATTTCATATAGACCCCAAGACTACAGAAGAGCAGGAATAAAAACTTTTTATCTCAAAGCTCATCAGACATTTTACAAAGGACATTTATTTTTTTAACTGAATTCTTTATTGGTACAATTTATATACATCTCACAATCACGTATAACATTGGGGAATTTGTACCAGTACATGGCACAAGTTAATTCTCATTTTTACCCATATCCCTACCCACCCACACCTCCCCACCCTCTTTATACATGTTCTTTTACTTTATTTCTGTATCATATTTATTCCTTCCCCTCATTACATTCCCACACCAAATTTCCTATGGAAATTTCCCACTCTATAAAAGCTGTCATACTTTCTAGAGCTCATTTGCATCTACAGATGTTCATGTCAAAGGGAAGATCCGAAATTTGCCTATCTGTGATCTGTTGATTTCACTTATTAGTATATCCTCCAGGTGTCTCCATTTGCACCTAAATGGATTGATCTTGTCATTCTTTATGGCAGAGTAATACTCCATTTTATAGAAAAACCACATCTTCTTTATCCACTCTCCAGTTGATGGACATATGGGTTGTTTCCAAGACTGAGCTATCACGAACTGAGCTGCTATGAACAAGGGTGTATATCTGTCTTTCCAGTGTGATTTTTAAAATTATTTTGGGTATATTCCTAGCAGGGGTACAAAGGACATTTCTATTCATCTGAATATATTTAGTTCTAATGTTATTGGAGGAAAGGGACAGTGTATAGATAAGAGAGTATACCTTGACGAGCCTATGCAGTTTTCTTAGGTTCATGCAAACCATAATTTGACAAAGATGACATATGGATCTAGCATTACATTTTCCAAAGTTTATACTCTAAAAATATTTCATTAATGATGTTTTGAACAGCCTAGCATTGAAATCATAACTTAAGAATAACACTGCCTACAATCTTATGGATGAAAATGATTCTGTCTCAGATCTCTGGCTAGTCTGTCTCTGTCTCTCTCTCTGTTTCTCTCAGCTAGGGATGGGAGCAGAAATTATTTCTTATTACTAATATTAACATTATTTTCTATCAATAAATAATTAGTTCAATTGCTAATTAGGAGTTTATGATAATTTCTAGTATTGAGATAATAGATTATTGTTGAGGTTGATCATTTTTGCCTCCTTTTAGCCCAACTATAAAAAAAATTACTCTCTATTTGAGATTGTTCCCTATTTCTGCAGAGCTAACGCTCTACAGATTAATAAATTTCATATTAAGATATACATTTATTTTTCTCAGTTTTTATTTCTAGTAGTACGTGTTTTCAGTATGTACATTATGTCCCTCATGGGGAGTGGTACAATGCACATAAAACATCTCACTATTTGTTCATCCCTTTTTCCTCTTTCCTCCCTCCTTTCTCCACCTTTGACACCCTTCCCACTTGAAGTAAGATCTACATTCCTACACCTTATTGCCTCTGTTATCTTCCTCTTTTTTATATTTATGTGTCTCATATAAGAGAAATCATGCAATATTGTTTTATTTTGTGCATGCAATTATGCATGTGCATATGTACATGTGTGTGTGCGTGCATGCACGTGTGTGTGTGTATGCACACACACACACACACACACACATTTCATAGGCCCAAGTTCTTATTGACTGGAGTATCTCCAATATTGCTCAGAATGAATAACTGAGCAGAATCTCTTCCCACAGCAAAGACAATCACCTCTATTCTGTGCATATGTGTGAATATGCATGGAGGTGTCTACATGTACATGCCCGGTTTTGGGAGTCACGCTCAGTGCCAAAATTTGAAACAGCTGCATTTCACAGCTGAGTCTGCAGGCAGCAATATTTTACAGAATGAACATCAAATCTTCCCAATGACTTGAAAGCTGTGAAAGACATTGCAGCTATCTCCAAGTGTAAAATATTTATTGGCTTCAGATGAGGAATGACATTTGGAAGTCTATGAGTTAGAATGAGGTGTAGAGAGAAAACAGAAAGCTGAAAAATCTTAGAATCACATTGAGGGCCCAGGTGCAGAGCTGGTCTTTGCTGATAAGTAGATTCACTGCAGATCCTGTGGGAAAATTCAGTTACAAACCTGTCTAGACCATGTTCTTAGATAGGCTTTTGATCATGGTATATTCCTTGCTTCTTTCTTTTCTATTCAGACCTCTGAATTCTACCACAGTGCAAGGTAGTAGGAGATGTTTTTCAGCCCATCCAAGACGTCTTTGTCCATACAACAGCACATACGTGTCTGGTATTTTCATGTCCTTGAGGGGCTGGAAAGTTATTTGTATGATCCTCAACAACAACACCCTGGCTTGCATAAAACTGATGGTCAATAATTGTTAAATAATGGATTGATTAAAATATCCATTTACTGAGAAGAAAGTTTGTGAAAATATTATGGAATTTGCAGAAGTAGTTTTCTGATGCTCAAAATAATCCCAATGAGGCTGGTTCTATTACTCCTGTTCTACAGGTAGGAAGGCTGCCCATGAAATATGGCGCATGATGCATCCAACACACAGACAGTGGCAGAGCCTTGTTACAAAACCTGGGAATCCCATTGAAGGTCCTGTCTCTGAATTCAGAAAGAATTTCAAACCTATAGCTCCACTGCACTTTCTCTGAGTCTGAGTGTTACCTCCTGAGTTCTTCCCAAGCATGAATACTCAGAGTTAAGAAGAAAAGGAAGCTGATGTTCAAGTGATGAAAAGAAATGGAGAACTGCTTCAATAGATATCTACCAATACATCTACCCCTACTCTTAATTAGTACTGAGTGCCTGGGGAGAAGGTTAGCTTTCCAAAGAGCTGGTTCAAGAAAATGCTAAGGAAACTCATTACTCCTCTCTGCAGGGATTCAGTGCTCCCTCCCCAATCCTTCTTAAAAGCACAGTGGGGTGACTGCAGGAGAGATAGGGAAACATAAATAACAACCGTGCTTTATAAACAGCCTGGTTTGCAGCACACTTTCCCTTGCAGAGTAGTATCTGAAAAAAATACATCAGTTTTGCCTCCAGACTGCACACAATGGGAAAACAAGTCATGAGGACTCTGATTTTCATTCTGTTCTTGGAAGGGAAAGGAAGGAAGCAAGAACTTGACTTAGATCTGTATTGAGAATTATTAAATAAATTGATACAGATGCAAAGATTTTTTACAGAAAAGGAATATCCCTCTATGTTAGAAAGCTGCCAATGGCATCTTCCTGATGTCCCAGACAAGAGAGGAGGATCTTGTTGCCTCCTCCCCAGCACTCCCCTACCATACATCCAAGTGTAGACACCTTCCTCCATAGTATGATTTTAGGACTACTGTCAAGTCTGTCTCCTAAGCCACAGTCAAAACTCAGGAAACCGGAGTTTCTGCTGCTAATAAGTTTTAAGGTAAAGCGTGTAAACTCTTCATGTAGTTACTCTGTATTTACTGGTAAACTTGGGATATTTATCATCATTCCTGTTTAAAGTGTTTAATCAAATTTTGATACAATTGGGAAAGGAAAAGCTTGAATATATTCTAGTCCAACTAAACCTAATTAATGAAGTTTTAGCTATGATAAATTATTATACAAGGCTGTATGTACTTTACATCCTTAAATATTTTCAATGATATCAAAGAATAAAAGTTATGATTTACACTGTACAGAGAAACACATTTAGGCTTAAAGAAGTAAACATGCTCAAGTGATAGGCGGAACTGACATACATAAATTCAAAATTCTAGATAGTTCTGTTTCTTGTTTCAAGAAGGAATATATCTGCAAATTTCTATTGGGAGAATTAGAATAAGAGTATGTCATATATGCAGGATAATATTGAGACATTTCTAGCTAAATGTGTATTAGCAATGATGCTGTGTGATTCTGAAGAACAGAATAAGAAGGACTCAACTCTTCGATCGTCCCAAGTGATATAGGTTCATGCAGGAATTCCAGGGAGAACAGAGTAGGGCAATCTAAGAAAGACAAAGAGGGCAACTAAAAGAGACAGAAAACTGAACAAACATCAGGCAAGCAGCTTATCAGGATGTCCTGAATATTTTGTTGCTCTGGTAACAGGCAGAATAAGAAGAATATAAGACACTCAATGACCAAGCCTCAGCATTTTCTTTCATACTGTGAACTGTCACCTTATATCATATTCCATTCTTGGGATCATACACTTAGTGAGTTCAGGAGAAATGTGCATAGGCTAGAGTGGAGTTGAATCCAATGGAGCCAAAGTTTTATGAATGTGGTCTCTAAGGAGATGGTGATGTGAGGAATGACTTATGAATTAGCCCTGGAATTTGAAAAAAAATTAACTTGATTTCTTGGTGCTTCAGTGTCCTTATATGTGTTTATCTTATATGGATGTAACGATAATTGTTTTATATACATACAATGCAGCATATGTTATGTACTTAATAAGATTAGTTTTGATTGGAAAGATTTTGAACACTTCTTGTAAATACATATATCTAGAAGTATAATTCTCAAAGTGGGTACAGGTGAAAAACCAAATCATACTGAAAAAATATGTAGTACAGGGTTGGAGATTTAGCTCAGTGGCTCCAGCATCTGCCTTGCAACCACAAAGTCCCAAATTTGATCCCCAGTAACCACATACAGCAATACCAGGCATGGTGCTTCTCACCCACCAGCAATCAGTACCACATATCACAGTGCCAGGCATAGTGGCTCATGTCTGTAATCCCAGCACTTGGGAGGCAGAGCCAGGAGGATTGCTGTGAGTTCAAGGATTGCCTGGGCTACAGAGTGAACTTAGAGCCAGCCTGAAATACCAAGCGAGACCCTGCCTAGAAAAAAAAAATAGTACAGTGTTGTCTCATTTCACATATCTAATTTGTTCCATGATTTTGTAGAGTTTCAAAACCAAACAAAATTTTGACTAACACTTTTATTTGAGATTTGCATTATTTGCAAACAAAAGCATTGACGTGCCAAGATACCACAGTTTTTGATCCCCTCTAAAATCACAATAATTGAATATTGTTAGAAACATGTGAAATCCATTTTTCTTAAATGCTAGGCACCTAAAAATCTAAGGGTACTTTATTTAAAAGGTGATTACAATTTATTGATATGTAATAAAGAAGTCGTGGATAGTTTTTGATTGAAGAAATTTGTTCTTTAATCGATATAAATGCCCATGTGTATAATTTTATATGGCTGAATGCAAAGTAGTTGCAGTTTTATCATCACATATACTCCTACTTTATGAGGTTAAGTATAAAAATATTAAACATTTAATAATTAAACATTAAAACATAACATATCATACTTTAGGTGTTTCAAAACCTGAACTATTTCAATAGCATTGATCTAAAAGTTGCCTTATTTCTTAACTATTCTTTTAAAACACAGACTGGTGAGCTTGATTTTTTTTAGCTATTTCTGAAAGTATGACAAATAAATTGAGCATGCAGGTGCCCTATTAATTTAATCAAATTTCAATACTCAGAACTGCTCTTCTCTTTTCTATAGCTAGCTTGTGGGTAGAGGCATTCCAGGATATTCTTTTTGCATATCGCCAGTTAGTAAACCCAGGCTAGTTTTCTCCATACTTTTCAGTTCAAAATCCATGATTTCCACCATAGATGGGTGAAACAAAGGAAGTAAAGACAATATTACTTTCCAGTGAGGGCTCTAAATGTTTTCTTCTTAACTGTGTCTCTTAAAAACAGTGTGTGTGTGTGTGTGTGTGTGTGTGCACGCGCGCATGCACATGCACACACATGCAAGTGCATGTGTGTGTGAACGTCCATGCGTAAATTTCTTCTGGAGTGACATAGCCCATGGTTACTCCTGCAGTAGGGTGTCCTCTGCATTGTACGACAACAAAAGTACAGAGACACAGTGAGTAGTGCTTTAAAAAACAGTTTGAGCTCCACACCAGATTCTCATGCTCTGCAATCTGGTACTTCCCAGTCTTCCCTGCATCACATCCATCAAGCACTGCTTATGCCCACCAGCTAAGCCCTGCAGCTGTGTCCCTAGGTAATACCCTATAATAAAGAACAGGAACTCTGTGGTTAAGTACTTCTTCTACTGCTTCTCAGTTGTGTGATTCTGAACAGGTTATCCAACCTCACTGTGCCTCCTCTATATGATGGAAATGCTTATTGTCCCTATGTCAAAAAAAAGGAAATTATAAAATGGTCATCTATAAGGAATAAAAAGGCATCTCTATACTAAAAGCATCCAATAAAAAGGCATCTTTTCCTCATCCTTGCACATTCTATGAGTCCTTTCACAGCCTTCTCTTGTCCATGAATCCTACTCCAACAAGCTCACTCCCTGACTTTTTCACCACTTGTAGTATGTATACCAGTTTGCATTGAATTATTTCCTGCATTTTATTACTTTCTGTCAATGAAGTTTTTTTTTCTTTTTTTTTTTTTGGTTTTTTTTTTTGGAGACAGGGTCTCGCTTTGTAGTTCAGGCTGGCCCTGAGCTCACTATGGTGCCCAGGCAAGCCGCCGTGAACTCAGCAATCCTCCTGTCTCTGCCTCCCGAGTGCTGGGTGTCAATGAAGTTTTTAAGAATATTATTCCAAAAAGGACTCCTCAGAAGAGGTTACCATACAACCTAGATAAATTGGAAGGACTGCTGTGGTGTGAATATGTCACACAACCCTGGAAAGTCCATTCTGATTGGAACCTCGATTGCTGGGGCAGCACTATCCAGAGGTGATGGATCCTTTGGAAGGAAGGATCTGGTAGGAGGCTCTAGGGTCACAGAAAGTACAAGATAGTTCTAACAAGAGGATTGTTACAGAAGAAGCACTCTGGCTCTACCTACCCTATTTCTTTCCACTCTTGTTTGAGGTCTGTTATGCTCAAGTCATGCTCCTCTCATTGTTACATGCCATGACGTGCCTGACTGATAGAGGAGCTAGGCCTTTCAACCACCAACATAATGACTCAAGGAACACCTTCGCCTTTCAAAGACAGCTTCTTCATGTATTTTGTTACAGTAATACATGATACACAATTAACTCTTTCCTCTTGGATTTCTACAAACTTTAAAGTGTAGTAGAGGCTCTAAAATATCTTTCAATAAAGATTTTTTTTTTTTACATGTGAACTCCATCTGAAGAAAATATCTCACCAATCTGAGTACAGAAGATTGGCTTGATGTTAACACTGAGGGGTACATCAAACAAATGTGTCTTGAATCACACTTTGGGAAATTCTGCTTTACTGCTTTATTCACTGGAGTTGTAGAGCTCTTGGGAGAGAGGGAAAAATGTCTCACCCTTATTTCTTGACATTGTCTTGTACCCCACAGGTGCCTTCCACAGTGCTGTAGTAATCTAGCAAGGAAACAATCAACACCAGTACCCCATTGCTATCCACAAAAGACATAGTGAATACTGCATTTATTATACAGATAAGATAACTGGGTAACCATATATCAATCAAGCAATATGAGCAGAGATCTGATTCCAAATGGAGTGCTCCTTTTCCTAGGCCCTGCAGAGGTTACTAAATGTTTAATAAGCCCAGCACTCAGGAGGCAGAGGCAGGAGGATTGCTGAGTTTGAGGCTTGCCTGGGCTACATAGTGAGCTCAGGGCCAGCCAGAACTACAAAGTGAAACCCTGTCTTAAAAATAAAATATTTTTAATGCCGGACGTGGTGGCTCACGCCTGTAATCCCAGCACTCGGGAGGCAGAGACAGGAGGATTGCTGAGTTTGCAGTGGCTTGCCTGGGCACCATAGTGAGCTCAGGGCCAGCCTGAACTACAAAGCGAGACCCTGTCTCCAAAAAGCAAAAAAAAAAATAAAAAATAAAATAAAATAAAATAAAATGTTTTACAAGTATAGAATTCTATGTACTTCCACAGACTTGAGACAACTAAGATGTAAGAAAAGATGCAAAAATGAGTCAGGACCTCATCCTTTACTCTGCTAATGAAAATAGTGCCAACTATGTCCTTGCTCACTTCCTGGATCTGAGGGTACAAGAGGCTGCATTACTTACATGGCTTTGAACTGAAGGATGCAGCAGTGTAAGTTCACCTCTCAGAGCTCAGGCTGGTATTTGTTTGACCTTGACATCTAACAACGTTCAGTCTCAACTTGAATGTCAGAAACAGAATCAAGGAAAGACAGAAGTAATACTCAATGAAGTCAGGGTGGAGTAAGGTGAAATTTATATAATGATGAAGATAGATCTTCCTCAAAATCCAGTATGGAGAAATTCAGGCCAAGATGTTCAATAAAAGCATCTACAACATGAAAATCAGACTTCCTAGTGCTGGGTCCACAGCAATAGCTGGGTTGTCCTTCATGCTTCAACCACTAGTACTACCATGGCAACAATCATGTAAAAGTTTTAAATTGCCTTTAGGGAGCATCTTCAATAGGGAAACTTTTACAGGTGTGAAATTAGCTGACCTTCTGAGCTGAGAGGCATATTGCTACACAGGGTGAAGCATTCTGGCCTGCGTAAATTCCCACAGGCAGGAGAGGCAGTTAGATCTTTGGCTGGTTGAAGGAGTGAAGAACACCCTACTCTTTCTGGTGGTTTGGACACTGGTTGACGGGGCTGATGCTTCACTGGGGACAGAACTGTGCCAGTGGGCATCAGGGAAGGCACAGTTCCACACAGGCTAATAGGAGACATTGTGTCTATAACAAAAGAAGTCCCACCTTGGGCCGGAGATTTTGCTCAGTGGTCCAGCACCTGCCTTGCAAGCGCAAGGTCCTGAGTTCGATCCCGGTAACCACATGCAATCCCTACCACATACCACAGCACCAGGCATGGTGGCTCACGCCTGTCATACCAGCATTTGGGAGGCAGAGGCAGGAGGATTGCTGAGTTCAAAGCTTGCCTGGGCTACATAGTGAGCTCAGTGACAGCCTGAACTACAAAGTGAGACCCTGTCTCAAAAAAAAAAAAAAAAAAAGAAAACCAACAACAAACGCTGGCAGGGTTGTGGAGAGAAAGAAATCCTTCTCCATTAATGGTGGAAATGTAGACTGGTGCAACTACTGTCAAAATTAGTGTGAGATTCATCAAAAAACAAGGCCCATTTGACCCTTTTATTCCTCTGCCAGGTAAATTCTCAAAAGAATTAAAACCATCATAACACAGAGTTATATACATAGTTTTGTTTATAGCAGCACAGTTTGTAACAGCTAAATCTTTTAAAGGGCTCAACGCCCATCAACTGGGTACTAGATAGAAGTGTGTGTGTGTGTGTGTGTGCACATGTGTGTGCATGTACACACACATGCATGTGCACACACACACACACATGCTCCTGATAAAGTGGAGTACTACTCTGCTATAAAATGATAAACTAGAGACATTTATAACTTAATGGATGGACTTTAATACCATGCTCTTAAGTAAAATAAATAAGATACATATGTGTAAATGCCAAATTATTTCTCTGGTGTGAAAAACTAAAGTGCAAATGAGGGCCAAAATGTAGAACTTATATTGTACCATAGGAAGAAAAGCTTCAGAGGGGAAGGAGGGAAGGAACTAGGAAAGGGGGTGGGGCAAAGAAAATAAGGAACATTTTGAAAAATGAGGAAAAAATTGTAAACAAAGCTTTTGTAAATAGGGAGGGGTGGGTGTTGAAAGGAGGGTAGGGGAATGGGAAAAGAAAAAAAAAAACTAAGACATATCATGCACAGTTACAAATTCCCAGTGATGAATGTGATCATAATATACACTCAAAATGTAACAATATACTTAATGAATTAACAAAAAAGAAATCAATCAAGCTAAGACCAGGAACTTGAGTGAGATGACTTGACTGCCATGTCCCTGAATACCTTAGCTTAGATCTCTTCTGAAGCTGCTGTAGCCACACTTGAAAGCATTTTCCCTGAGTGTAGGATAGCAGCCTGCTGATTCCTGGAAGAAGGCATTGAGGGTAAGGTAATTTCAAAGAGCAGACATCTTGGTCACTTGTGGACTTACCACTTCTCCTCTGTTATCCTTTGTCTTTTAAACTTGGCCTAAACTGTATTAACAATTTGCCATAAATCCCTGGGCCAGAGCCTCCATTCAGGACACAATAGGCTTCTCTTGGTGGAGAGAATGTTAAGAGGAGAGCCCTAGTTACCATCCCCCATTGTAAATCCAGCGCTTTGGCAAAATGTAAGTTTGTATTTCTTAACTCTGTTACTCTGCAGAAAGTGTAAGTGATTGCTTTCTGTCTGCTTACTTGTTTTTTATCATCTCTCACCCCCAGCAAAAATTAATTCACCTTGGCATTAGAGGCTTCCTTTGCATAGCCAGAAACTGCAAATACTCATTTTATGCCTACAAACAATGCTATAGACCAGTGTGCTGTGATATAGCTTCATGTCTCTAATTATGTGTTGTTTGTAAGTCAATACGACAGAGCAGAAATCACCCTTTCCCATTTCCTTCAATAATAAGTCCTTAAACAGTCCAAACCCAAGATTCTAAATTCCAAATGGCAGTCACTTTTGAGTCCCCTGCAACTAATCTCTCCACATCTGATTATTGGCCACATCCCAGGATTCTCCACCCATATTCTAATATCTGTCTTCCCTTATAATTTTCAATGTCATAGGCTTCTCTGAATTTTGTATTCATTTGCCCTCAATTATTGTCATCCCAACAGGTCTCCCTGCTCTGACTTTTCTTATCTCTTTCTTTTTGGTATACTCACCTGAGTACAAATTCCCTGAGCAGAACGGTGGGCACATTAATACCTGACTACCAGTGTTCTATCCCTCTTCTCTGTTTATAAGAGCATCATGACAATCTTCATATAATAAAATTGCTTAATACCTATAATGAGAGTGTATGAAGAGCTGTCTTTTAATAAAAAGCCCATTAGTGTTAGAAGGCAGCAGTAGATTTTTTTCTATCTGCAATGTAGTTTCTTCTAGAGGTTGGGGAATGGAATGGATTGATGAAAATGTTTTGAAAGCCATAGGCATGAATATCCAAATGGTATTAATTTTCATGTATACTTCTGCAGTGGTTCAGCAATAATGCATAGATATGACTGTTTTCCTTTCATTTCTCTATTAAATTAAAACTCTTATGAAAGTGCAATGGCTACCTCTTTGAAAACACTGCTTAGTTTCAAGGGAAAGGTTTATCTTTCACAGTCACAAATCTATGCAAAAGCCTTCAGCTATAAGAAACTCAGGCTTCAAGTTATTTGTATGAGGAAAACTTCATGAATGTTTCTGAAAACCAACTAGCTTGGGATAGGTACCTCTTCACTGATCATTTAAATAAAACAAAAAGATACATAAAATAGTCCCCTTATCAAACCTTGATATGAAAACCCAGTTCTCATAATGTTATGCATGGGCTATAATTTAAAAATTTTCTGTTATTATACCATTCTTGCCTCCAAAAAGAAGTAGTTCCAAATAACACTGTATATCTTATTCCTTGTGTCTATGCTTCTGAAGAGGATAAGCCACAGACATGCTTTGGAACAGAATGTCAAGAAAATAAATGCACGTTTATTGCCTCTATCCATCTTGGCTACTAACTGGCTTCCACCCTCTTCCTCACTCATTGAAAATGGTTCATTTCCTTTAGCTTTTATTCATTGCCTAATATTCCTAATGAACTTAATGTACCAAGTGATGTAATCAGACAAAAGAACTGTAAGAAACCTTTTCTGTCACTATAAGCAGAATTAAGTCATATTTAATTAGGATTTTAGTGTTCACTGAGTCTCAGTTAACTATTCATCTCCCACTTGGTTGTCTATTTTAAGTACTTCACTTTTCTCAACTTAAGTAGAACAATCTTTTTGGCCTAGTTTCTACGTTGGACACCACAGACTACCACACAAGTACTAGTAGTCCCAGTCATGAATTAGTCTTTGCATTAAAGTGACCCTTAATTCTCAATTTCTGAGAGGGCACAATGTGGTGTTCAAGACAAGCAGTTGAAGTAACTCAGGATAAATGATTTATAACCAGAGCAGAGTCCAGAAAACAAGAGAAGTGTTCCTCAGAAACCTTGGTATCTGGATAGATCTTACCAGATCACTCAATGCATTTCAGTTACAATGGAACAAGTTATATTTCTTGAGATAAAGTTGAGAATGGAAAAGGTAAAGGAAAGAAATGTGTGCAAGAAAGGACTCAGAGAGCCCGAAATTTAGCTCAGTGGCTCCAGCACCTGCCTTGCAAGTGCAAGGTCCCAAATTCACTTCCCAGTAATCACATACAGAAATACCAGGCATGGTGACTCATGCCCACCAGCAATCAGTGCCACATACCACAACTCCCAGAGTGGTGGTTTAAGCCTGTAATCCCAGCACTGAGGAGACAGAGACAGGAGGATTGCTGATTTCAAGGCTTGCCTGGGGTAAACAGTGAGCTCAGGGGCAAGTTGAACTACAAAGTGAGACCCTGTCCCACCCCGCAAAAAAAAAAAAAAAAAAAAAAAAAAAAAAAAAAAAAAAAAAAAAAAAAAAAAAAAAAAAAAAAAAAAAAAAAAGAGAAAGAAAGGACCCAGATACTGCAGAGGTGCAAAACACTGCTGGGAGCCTGGAAGGCATGCAGACTGGGTTTATGCCAAATCTATTTAGGAAGAAGAAAGGCCTTCAGGGTATGTTTGGACAGGTTTAGCTTCATGTTTTTAGCAGAAATAAACATTGTGGAGAAAGTGTTTTGAGAAATATGATTAGGTACTAAATAGTGCAACTGGAAAACAACTGTGTTTGATTTGACAACGATCTGGTTTAGATACACTGAGATCTTTTGTAGGGGGTTATAAGAGATGCACTGGAAAGGAGACTTTTTTTTTCTTTTTTTTGAGTCTTACAATTCTTTTTTTTTTAATTGGTACATTATACATATACATTACAATTACACTCCACATTGAGAATGTGTACCAGTATATGACACAGTTTAATTCTTACTTCCCCCCTCCCCTAACTACTCTACCTTTCCCACCCTTACATACACAAGCATTATTTCCTTTTTTTAACACTAATTTTTTCTTTATTATTTACCCCTAAGCCCCATTACCCTTTGAATATTTACTATTTCACAATATCAATCATGCAATCTAGAACACATTTGTAACTTCAGTTTCTCATATCAGAGAAAATATACAATATTTGCACATCTGTGGCCTATTTATTTCACTTATGAGTATGACCTGAAGGTACCTTCATTTGAGTATAAATGGTTCAATCTCATCATTTTTATGGCAGAGTAATACTCCATTTTATAAACACACACACACACACACACACACACACACACATCTTCTTTATCTAATCTAGAGTTGATGGGCATTTTGGTTCTTTCCAAGATTTAGCTATCACAAACTGAGCTGCTATAAACATGGTTGTACATATGTCACTGTGATAGGAACCTTGTAATTCTTTTGTGTTTATCCCCAGCAGGGGTATAGCAGGGTCAAATGGAACCTCTAATCCTAGTTTTTTGAGGAATCTCCACACTGATCTCCACAGTGGCTGTATTAGTCTACATTCCCACCAACAGTGCAGAAAGGTTTCTTTTTCCTCCACAACCTCGCCAGCATTTATTGCTGGCTAATTTTGAGATAACAGCCATTCTTTGTGGAGTGGGATGAAATCTCAGAGGTGTTTTCATCTGCCTCTCTCAAATGGCCAGTGACGTTGATCATTTCTTCATGTACTTCTTAGCTGCTTTTACTTCTTCTTCCTCTTCTGTTCATTTCAGATGCCCATTTTTGAACTGGGTCTTTAAATTTGGGGAGATTAATTTTTTTAGTTCTTTATGTATTCTAGATCGTAGCCCTTTGTCTGAGGAATTACTGGTAAAGATTTTTTTTCCCATATTGTTGGTTGCCTTTTTGCTCTGCTGATGGTTTCCTTTGCCATGCAGAAGATCTTTAATAGAAAGATCTAGAAAGAGGACATTTCAATAGGACTGTGAAGTACAAACTGGTGGTGAACCAAATAGTCCAAATGGAGACATACAGGGGAGAGAGAAAAATGTTCCTGAGGCTATTTTTTTTTTTTTGAGACAGGGACTCGCTCTGTAGTTCAGGCTGGCCCTGAGCTCACTACGTAGCCCAGGCAAACCTCAAACTCAGCAATCCTCCTGTCTCTCTGCCTCCCGAGTGCTGGGATTACAGGCGTGAGCCACCATGCCTGGCTCCTGAAGCATTTTTAATTGGCTCTTTTTCTGGCTCCCATCATGTCTGCATTGGCAGACACTGCCTCTTTTTCTGCACAGTCATCTCACAGTCACCTAGCTGACCATGGTATTCCTCCAGAGCCTCCCAGGGTAGACACCCAGCTATACTGCAGCTTGTTCTGAGTGTGTTTCCTGCTTCTCTTAGTTGCCCAGAGGAGCAGACTCCCTGCACTCTCCCTATAACCACCATGCTCTGGTATTTGTTTGGTGAACTCTGGATTGTGGGTGCCAAGCCAGTATGTATGAAAGAATAGTGAAAACTAATCATAATACTGGTATCTCAGGATTCTAAATTTAAAAAAAATTGAAAAAGCTCATATATATATATATATATATATGTATGTATATGTATATATAGATAGATATGTATATGTATATACATGTATATATAGATATATATATATATATGTATGTATGAGGGATAGTATAGTATTACAATACATGTATTATATATGTCAGTTGATCAGATCAGAATAACCAGCATTTCCACCATCTCAGATATTTATCACTTCTTTGTGTTCAAAATATTCTAAATCCTCCCCATTTAGACATATATAACTAAATCTTGCTAACTATAGTTACCTTACTGTGCTATGGAATTTCAGAAGTTATTTCTCCTATCCTTCTGCAAGTCTGTCTCAAGGACTTCTATAGGAGCCTAAATCCCAGTTGAGTAAATTTTTTCCTTTAAATACTAGATGATGATCCAAAAAGGATCATTTTCTATCCAGATCTCAGTTGTGTTAAACATTTAACAAGCTTGAGGGCTGGAGATTTATCTTAGTGGTTCCAGCACCTGCCTGGCGGGCTCAAGGTCCCTGGTTCGATCCCTGGTAACCACATACTTCAATATTGGGCTTGCAATCAATATCACATACCACAATGCTGGGTGTGGTGGCTCATGCCTGTAATCCCAGCACTTGGGAGGCAGAGACAGGAAGATTGCTGAGTTTGAGGCTAGCCTGGGCTACATAGTGAGCTCAGAGGCAGCCTGAACTACAAAGCAAGACCCTGTCTCAAAAAAAAAAAAAAAAAAGACAAGACAAGACAAGAAAAGTTGAACAAGCTTGAAACAAAAAAATAATAATAATCTTAGCCTTACAAGACATTTCAAAAGAAAGCTAAGAATCTGTTTTTGACAACCTATGTCTACCATCTTTTTCTATGCCATCATCAGAATACCAAGAAATATAAATTATGTTGAATTTTCTCTTGTAGTCAGTGGAGAAGGAAATTACTCCACAAGGAAGAAGCCAAACATCAAACATTGATTTGTATTTATAAAAGTGTGTGTAGTATTCATTTGTCAACAAGCTAATAACTCCAAAGGATGTCCTGAAATACACTGAAAACAGTGTAAGACTTCTTAAGCAATAATGATAACTAGACAGTTCCAACTCCAGCCTCAGGTGTTGCCTTGAAATCTCAGTGCTCTTCCTCTAGTGTCAAGGCCAAAAGACCTTTAAACTTTTAAAATTACTCTTGGGTTCACTCTAAAATAAGCCTGAAAAAGGAAGCTTGAATTATTTCTGAAGGGGATGAACATAGGGAGTGAGTGGCAAGCTTAGTTTTTTAGTCAAATAAATCCCCAGTAGATAGTTTAAATATTTAAACCAAAATCATCAAATCAAGTATTGACTTATTTCTACATTCATATTTTGTGAATATAGTATATATTTGAATACAGGGTACATTCCAAAGCATAACATTTTTTAAAGTTATGAATGATTTGAAATTTCTACATAATGGGTTTCATTTGTCTTTGTCGATAATTTGGATTTGACCAGCATGAGGGAAAATGACTCTAGAAAATGGATGTTATGTGACTACATAAGAGCTAGTCTTCTTCACAGATATCAAACCCTAGGAGGGAATGAATAAAGACAGAAGCCCCAAGGAACTGATTAATAGATACTCCTTCTAGAGTGACTCATATACCACTCCTGCCTCTGTAGCCATTAAGGATTTATTAATATTAAGGGAATGCAATCTTAACAGGTATCAAAACATTTTCATTCAATGGAATCCTGGATGAAATATTGTCAGCTCTCAGACAGCTGAGATAATTGCATCACCAAGACATCTGACTCAGCCTCCAGATGTCCCTTAATGGTTTGAGGTTTGTCTTCTAAAACTGTGATAATAGACTGCACAAAGTCAGCTCTCCTCATGTTGTGGTATCACATTCCCTGAGTCCCATCTTCTGAAGTTTAATAGCAGAATCAACGCGGAGTTCCTATCAATAGCCTGTGCTGCATGGGATTTTGTGGTCAGGGTACAGAGTGAAAGAAGCAGAGCACAGGTTAGACTCTATCTCTCTAAAAGCTCTAGAATGAGACTACACACTTATCTGTGAACAGATGGTAAGCCCAAGAGCAACAAGTGTAGAATACTAAGCAAAAATAAAGATATGTTTAGAAAATGTGGCAAGACAATGTTTGCATTTTTCCTTTAGAGTGATTTATTTATTTATGAAACTAAAAATGAACTTCACCTTGCCTGAATTTATCAGTCTTTTTCTATTTCCCATTATCCTTAGGCTTCTAAACTTTCTTACAAAAGAGAGTCATGGCAGTACCTGTATTAATCAAGCTTGCTAGCATGTTGGGCATCCAAAGATTGTTGATATTTAAAGGAGCTTGCTGTCTAATACACTGCGTGGTCATCATAAAGCCACTTTAAGAAAACCACTCTCAGAAATCTTAGTGTTTGTGTAGAAGTCAGAGCTGGAGGACAAGAAGAAAGAGTCCAGCAGATAGAGGTAGGAAGTACTATTTGAATACATCACAACTCCCTTTTTCCAAGTTTTGTGCTAAGGCTGGTTACTGAATGCTTCTTTGTCTAGATCTGTGACCCCAAAGAGAGAAAGTTTTAAGGGCTATTAAATGTTTTTAACACATGATAAACTCTTCACTTGTGCTGACTTACTTCTGCCAACTGTAGAAACTTGGCACTGGCAGTTATCACACTAAGCCTATTTCCTGCAGCCACTACTCATTACACTAACCATGCCCATCTGTCTCCCAAATCCCTGAGTCCATCCACCAGCAGACCTGCAGTCTTTGGGTCAGTCTGCCCTGGATGCCTGTGAAATGGAATGCCTTCCTTCTCACTCCTCTCTCTTTCCTACACATATTATCTGGTCTATTGACTCCTAGTGAAGCATCCCACTCTCAACTACAGCAAAGCCTTCCTGCTTTGGTACCCAACAAATTTGTCATCCTGTCCCTTCATCATTTACCACCTTGTTGCTATTCCACCTCTTCACAGAAACATGCACTGCATTCGTGATGTGATCGTAATACACCTGAGCTCAGCAAACTGGTAACTTCTGCCCAGATATATGATCTTGGTAACAGACTGAGTGAAGTCTGAGGACAGGTGAAGATTTCTGGCTCACTCAGAATCATGCAGGATTCCAAGGAATGAGGGGGACTAGGGAGAGAGAATAGACTGGTGGGTAACAATGAGATTTTAGTGCAAGTTATGTGTGGAAAGTTGGATATCCAGGGCAGGTCTGAGGAAAATTTAACCATAGTACTGATGTATTTTTCTTGTGGCCAGGTCAAAAGTAAAATTTTAAAGATTAAATTAAAAAAAAACCCTTTAAACCTGCAAAAGTTAGGAGATAGGCACTTTGTGATGTTACTCATGAACTTAATATAGTACTTTTTTCTTCTGTCTTTCCCACCACTCAGTTTTCCCAGTCGGTTTGTGGGAAGTAAGTAAAATCAAAGAACCCACAAAGAGGACTTCACAGAGGAGCAGCGAGAATGGAATTTCACCAGTTTCACAATTTTGCCAAGATTCTCTGGATTCTACTATGCCTTCTTGGACAGGATGCACCAAGAGACAGTGTTTGATTCTGGTCCTTCTTTCCCTTTTCAATGAATCCAAGTACAAAAATTAAAACCAGTACAAGTATTTCATTACCAGATATGTATCTGCAAAATTATATGAGTAGAAAATATTGATACTAAGATTATATCCATAACAGATTTTACTTATATGAGATAGGGTGCTAGATTCAAGCATTTTAGGTTTTTTCCCTGTAATTGTAAAAAAAAAAAATCCTTTAACTATAACAAACATGGAATTTAGTCAGAATACCTTGTTGCCCATTTTTTCTTAATGGGGAGAGCAGTTTTCTACTAACTTTCTTTTCCATGTGCAACATTAAAAATGTCTAATTTTCAAAGCAGAAAATGAAACATTTTTTTCAAAGAAAACCTTTGGTAAAAATCATCACTAATATGAACTGTGCCATTCCAAGTTGTTAAATTCAAATGAATATAAATGCTGTTCTCTCTGAATTATCTTTCTAATTTGAGGCACAAATGGGCTTTTTGCCCTCACCTTCAAGGCTCACTTTTAATAGTCTCTGAAAGACAAATTGCATTATTATCTTAAGAAAGTCTGCCGAAAATCATTGAATTTTTAGTTCTAGAAGCTGAATATATTTCTTGTTTGACAAAGTATATCAATACCTGTCACTGACACTGAGATTGGATTTGTAAGGTATTTGTGGAACAAAAGAAACAAAACAAATTTTACCCTGGCATTCATTTTAGTAAAGCAAAACATCCAAATGAATCAGATCTAGCCAAAAATGTACCTGAGGCCTTGAGTGGATTCAATTACACAGGAGTTGGCAAATATACAGTTGTACCTAACAAGCAGACAGAAACACTCCTCAAACTTTTCATACCATCTCGACAAGCACAAGTCACAAGTTGTTGATTTCCAAACACACTGGAGGCTGACATGGTATGAAAGCCAGAGGTGATGCACAAGTACAGCAGCTGTCGGTGCGTGTGGTGACCATGGGTATGTAGAGCAACTTTCTCTATTTTAGACTTAGTATTTTTTTTTTTGAGACAGGGTCTCGCTTGTAGTTCTGGGGCAGGAAGTAAAATAGCTTCCCGCAATGATAATGCAAAGTACACTTACAGTCTCATGAGCATGGCTTCCATGCTGAGCACTGTGCTTAATTCTGCATCTGTACTGTGTTAATGCTGCCATCCATTTTACAGATTCACTTGTCTGGAACTCACAGCAGACTCTCAGTTTGCTATGTTGCTAATACATGAAGCAAATAGAGGAGACCTACAGTAATTAAACTGCCTGTCACATACATCTTCCTAAGTCTACCCAAGGTCCTCCTGTTGTCTTATTCCCTAATTCTTAGCTTAAACCCTAGCAATGCAGCTGCATCTAATCTCTGTTTCTTCACACATCTAGAAGAATGTTATTCTCAGGGGCTATCTATCTGTCATGAATCCGAGAGCCACATTCAAGTGTTGTATCAGTTGCTGGGGACTGAATACGAAGACAAAACCCAAAGCTTCCTTGTTTTCATTAATATTTCAGCAAAGGCAGATAAGTCTTTCCTTCCATCCCACTTACTTAGCTACTGAATTCCCATAAGGTCTGGTGAAATGTCACCCTGTCACTGACACACTCCTTAGACACCCGTGGAGCCAGAATAGAGCTTTGCTTTGACTCCACTTTTCATCAAAAACTGCAAAGAATGAGAAATATATAAGGAATCCAGGCCCAGAGGGGTTAATCAGAGACTTTCAAATGTAGACATATTTGATTCACTTACTCTCCAACTTTAAGTGTTTTCCATGGCTTCTACCTCACAGTTGAGAGAGGGTAAGAGACTACAAATATGCACTGGGAATATATTCAATATTATTGCTTCCTTTGAGACATTTACATTTTAGTTTCTCTCTGTTTGAACTACAAAACTCATACTTTCCAAGGATTTCTTTGAGGGATACTGCACTATCCATGCATATTTTAATACAGAAGTATAACAAATACTGCTTGCAGTCCGTCTTCTTTGGCTTAATACAGTATACTGTCCTTGAAATATTAGGTTTATGGTGCATGCTGGAAAAAGTCAAAGAAAAAGCCAAAGAACTACCTATGACTATAGGCAAAAATATTTTTGTTACTAAACCTAAATAAGAGCTATGCACTTAAAGAATTTCAGCATGAAAAACTTAGAATAGATATTTTTAAAAATACGTGTTTAAGCTTTTATTTTTTCACTTCAGTTCATGGATGCTAGACATGCAACATTTTATAAAAAAAACTTCTTGCAGAATCACTTTACCTTTGGTTTATACTCATACTGATTTTTTTCATTCCTTAAAGTTATAGAGATAAGCAAGCAAATGACATATTTTTCTTAAATCCACTAACTGGATGAATCTTAGAATCTCAATTCTAGCAACTGTGAGAAAGTTACTTTGCTCAATGAGCCTGGAGGTAGGAAGAATTCTTTCAAAACCACTTACTAAATAAGAGTACAGATACGGACTGGAAGCTAATCCACACAGACATATCATATACCCACAAAGTTTTCACACATACGTGGTTCATAAAAAATAGCAACAGTAAGACAAATCCACCTCTTTTTTTTTTTTTTTTGATGTGGTTAATGACCTGTACTCTAGATCTAGGCATACATAAAGCTTAGAAGCCATGTATTATATATTTAAGTCGAGGCATCACCAAAGCTTTTGGATTTCCATGATGAAGATGATAATGTTAGCCTTGCTCTGAGCTCTTGCCCATCCTCTGTACATGGAAACATTAAGATCTTCCCAGCATTATAATTCAGGACACTAAGGCACTGACTCCCCCAATGAAAACTTGCCATTTGCTATCCAGGCGCGACATGGAGCAGCCAAGATTAGAACCTACACAATCTGATTCCATAGGTCCTACACGTAACCGGCCCAAATCAGACACCCACTCTGACCTGCCCACCTCAATTTTGGGGAGACACAAACAACAGATCATTGACACAAAATCTCAAAAGTCTGACCTTTGTCAAATCCATGTAGTGAAAATATGATAAGCCCCACTAAGTAAACTGGACTTCATTTTCTTCAAACTACACAGAATTGTTTCGAGAACTGAAAAGAGCAGTTATGAATTCTATCTAACAGGACACATGGAAATTATTTGTTAAATGTGAACATAAACTAATTTTCAAAACAACTGAAGGATTACTGGCATCACTATCTTCTCTGCACTTTGCACTTTACACCACTTATCTTTAAGTACTTTCAAGCACATCTCTATTGTTTTCAACCTTTTGACATGGTAATATTAGAAGTGTCGCTTTAAAAAATGTTAAGCACTTCATAATTACCATCCTATAATGAATATCGGGGACATATGAAATTCATTTCTTTGTATCATTATTCGTGCTAAAGGAGGGAAACCAGTGAGGCTGTATGTGCTGATGAACTATAGCTTTCATTTATTCAGGATCTACTGTGGGCCACTTTTGGAGTTACATTATTACTCTTTGTTATTATTGTCATGTTTATTATTATTTCCTTTCCTCAGATGAACTCAAGTGAAACTGCGGAGTACTAACTGACCAAGGTCACACAGCTCACTAAGGAACACAAGTGGGAGTGGAGCCCAGTTCTGTCTGGCTCAAATTTTGGACTCTTCTTTCACATCAGACTCTTCCAGCAAGATGCTAGAAAACTAAAACTGTAAGAAAACTTGAGACCAGTAGGAATTTGAATAAAACTCAAGTGTGTGATAGTCATGTATTGGACTTTCAGGATTCAGAGCATTTACTCCATGACAAGTGTTCTCATTAACAAGGATAGGAACTTGACTGGGAATAGAGCCTTGTGCTAGGTCCAATCTTTATGGAGAATCATGGACTTGAATTTCAGAGGAGTGGCCATTTACAGTAGATAAAGAAGGGCTACTATGAAACACCAAATATCACCTGATGCTTTGGGGCTAAAGGCATCAGTCGAGAAAAACTTCCATGGGGCTAGCCACCCCACCAATTTGCACTCTGAAGCAACAAGATCCAATACAATGTGTTACAATTTTTTATGTTTACTTATCTCTGGGAATTAGGGCAGACCAGAGTGTCTGACATATTCCAGAATAAATAAACCCTTACAAACAGTATGTAGACAGAAGCCTTAGAGTACCTTCATTCAGGAACAGCTTGGGCTATTTCTTCGCTTTCAAGCAGGGACAGAATGTGCTGAGACATCTCCCTCCTTTCTATCTAACACCTTCCAATAACTCTTCATCACTTCTCCCATTTATTCTATCCCCAAAATGGCATGGGAAACAGGTAAATGGAACAATATAATGTATGGTTTTGGTTAGCAGGCATATTGCCATAGGTGTAAAAGAGAACACATTGCATTTAGAAATGTAAGGAGTGGGGCCAGAGATGTAGCTGAGTGGGGCCAGAAATGTAGCTTAGTGGTTCTGGCACCTGCCTAGCAAGTACAGGGTCCCTGGTTCAATCCCTGGTAACCACATATAATAATAACAGGGTGGGGGGTGCTTCACACCCACCAGCAATCAGTACCACAAACCACAATGCTGGGCATAGTATCTCATGACTGTGATCCTAGCACTCAGGAAGCAGAGGCAGGAGGAATACTCTGAGTTTGAGGCTAGTCTGGGCTACATAATGACCTCAGGCGTCAGCCTGAACTATACAGCAAGACTCTGTCATAAAAAAAAAAAAAATGTATGTGGTGAGTTGATCCCTCCATTCATATTCACCTGTACACAACTTTCCAGAGGACCAATGTCAAGGGCAATGATGATGAATCTTAACAGTTTTCAATGGTGCAGGTAGCCTGCTGCATATGTCCCATAGCTTCACTGGTCTAGGGGTACACAGGAAAGCAGAGGAACGGGAGATAAGATTAAAATTTGGCAGAATGAGTGTTTATTGAGCCCGTTAAGGTTGTGGGAAGTCACTAAAGAGGCTATCAACATACCGTTGTTAATTACCCCTACAAGCTATTTTCCTTTGGATAGTTTCTATTTCACAATATCTACCATATATTCTGGAGCTCATTTACATCGTCAGTTTCTCATACCAGGGAAGAGATATGATATTTACAGATCTGTGACCTATTTATTTCACTTATGAGTATGTCCTAAAGGAAGTAACAAAGAGAAGAAAAAATAAGATGGTAATAAAAAAAGGAAACAAAGCTTATGTATATAGGGGCAGGGGGTTGTAGGGCGGATGTGAGAATTGAAAAAAATGTGAATTGAATTGTGTCATATGCTGGTACAAATTCTCAATACTGTATGTGATCACAATGTGTATATATAATGTACCAATAAAGATTAATATTGAAAAAAGAGGCTATCAACAGGGCCCCTTCTAATTCTCCAGAGGAGCAAATCACAGGTACTCCATAAGGCCACAGAGATTGTGGGGATACAGTAGAGATAGACAGCAAGTAGTGACTATATCAAGAAGAGGAAAATCAATCCTCAGAATCTTGGGGTGTTCAGTGGCTGCTGAGAAGCTCTGCTCTTAGAACAAGAACCCAAGACAATAGTTCTCTTTCTGCTGAACTCATTTAAATCACACAAGCAGTAATAATGTTGCTGCTGATATCTGATGAAGATTCAAGGCCATTATCATGGCCAATATATGCCATCACATAATGCAAAGAGATGTTAAGGATTTGGCAAGAGGCTCTGTGTCTTTTAAAGTAGAAAACATACCTATCTCATATACTTCCACGGACATATGTGCCCATTTGCACTATGTGGAAATACGATCAGAAAGGAAATGTCTCTCCTGTTTTCTCCCAGGGTGTAGGCAAGCAATTTCTGGGAGGAAATAAGTGTCAGTATTTGCTTCATGATGTATTCCTAGCATTCAGGCATCCGGTTTACCTGCCCCATGTTGTAATGTAGAAGTTGTTGTACTGGCCTCCTTCCTGGTTTTCTAGGAGATGCCCAAAAGGTTGGATATGGGTGTCAGGACACTTGAAGTAGGCAATTCCAGGCTTCAATTCTCCTGCTGCGAAGCCTGCTGCTCACTGTTTTTGTTTAGGTACTATCTGTCTCTACTGAAGTTACTGCTCAAGCTCTACTAGTTTGCTTAATGAGTAACAGTAATATATTGAAGGACATGGCTGTGTGACACCCTTTCTTTTACTTCAACATAGCCTTTGTTTAGTTAATGTACAGGATTGTCACTTCATATCTTTGATATCAGTTAAACATCTACTATCTGAATAGGTACTGTGCATTTAGAGCTGACTAGACTCTGGTGAAGGCATGAAAGACAGCTGGAAGCTTCTTTCTCTGTTGAGGAGCAGGCGCCTCACACCCAGGAAAGAGGCAACTGGTGACTGAAAGAATGGGCCCTAAGTGACACTAGAAGGAATGAGCCAGGCATCACTGTGTAGGAAAGTGCCTTGGCTTGAAGGGTTGGGGCGGAAAGAACTCCAAAAGGAACTGTGTAGGGCCAGACTATGCAGATTGATGTAGGAACGATGAGTTATCCACATGGCTTAAAGCATAGGATGCACTAGAACTGGCTGCAGGCAACCCTGCCAGGTAGATTGAATTCAGTGGGTAATTTATGTACTTGGGTTTCAGTTTGGTCATGCAGGTGTTCTTTGGAAAGAACCAGACAGTAAATATTTTTGGATGAGTGGTTTCCAGTACAACTCTTCAACTCTCCCTTCATAGGGCAAAAGCAGGCTTAGACAAGATGTGAACAAATGAAAGTGAATGTGTTCCACTCACACTTTATTGTCAAAAACAGGCAGTCTGATGGATGTAGTAGTAGTTTGCTAAAGAATCCCATAAGTTTTCTAAAGCAAGGAGATTAGAACCTGATACAGGGAGTGTAGTAAACAAGTCATGGTTGTGCTGATTAGAAAATATATTGTAGGGAAAGCAGACGGAAGGCAGAAAAATCAATCACGAAGCAATAAAAGCCCGTTGTGTTTCTGGCAGATACTCTGAGGAAGTCTAACTCTCTAGTGCCTGTCAGCTACACAGCACCTTTTTCCTTTCAGCAGACTGACTCATCCCCATTCCACTCTCAGCTTCTACAAACTGAGGCATTACCTGCAGCCCAGCTGCACTGTGTGAATACCCACTGACAAAAGACACCTCTCAAATTAACTATAAATAAGCATACAGGTAACAACAAAATTTGACAAGGCACAGGAGATAAAAAAGAATAATTTATAAAGAGTGGAGAATCAGAGTTTAGTTAAGATAAAACAGAAATCAAAATGTCATATGAACATGATAAATCCTTTCAGTATTAACTACTGAAAAGATAATTTAGATCAATACATCAATGAATACCCTCCCCCTGGTGAAGGCAAAAAGAAAAGTAAAAAAAGCCCCCAAAACAAAACAAAACAACAAGAAAACTTTCTTGGGCATCTATCCAAACACAATTTTGAAATAGTAGTCCTGCCAGTCCTGCTTTTACGAATTGATAAAAATTTTGTGGTGATTAACAAAATCCATCTGCGTAATGTGTAGACATTTCCACAAACCAGAACTAAATCAAATATGGCAGCTCCATATCTATCTTGTGATATTTTTAGCAGGTTTTCAGAGTAGGACAAAGCTAATCTTCAGCATAGCCTGAACTGAAACTAAGATTCTGAAGTAATGAACATTATGATAAATGACAACTTGTCTTTTAAAATAGTCCAATTCAAGTTATCCCCATCTTAAAGGACAGTGTTCTCCAAGTTTTTGGTGTGATTTCAGGTATATTTTCTCTCAGAGATACAATGTACATGTGAGATAATTTCCTCACCAGAACTTCAAAGCTTAGTTAAACCTAAAGGAAAATGACATGAAACAGTAGGAACCAATGTCTTTATAGTACTACTAGTAAAGCAAAGCAAACACAATTAGGAAACATTTTTTAAATATATCTTAAAAAGAAGGAATTTAAGAACGTAAAAGAGACAAATAGAGATTCCTTCAGAGAGTTTCATCGGTTACAGCCCTCTCCTCCCACCTAATTCATTAATCATAAGACACACTGATTTTCATACTGTGAAGACTCACACTGGTTCTTACCATTGAGTCTTGGTGACTATTGCTCCATCAGTAAAGGGTACTTTTCCAACACATCTTTAGTTATCTAAATTCTTCTCATTGTCAGGGCATTTTAGAAAGTCATGCCCATGAATATCTAAGAGGTCCTCTTACACAGGCAGCATCTGTATCGTCGCTGAAGGCCAATCTCTTCATAGTTTTTAACAAGGAATTTTATAGCTTATGGCCACTCATTTCACTTACTTGCTTTCTTCTTCAAAACTAAACCTTTTCATTTCAATCTGTATCTTAAATTCAACTTTTTTAATTTAAATTGTCGAGTGAATTCTGAAAGTATTATAGTGGTGTTTTCTAATTTGTATAATTTAGGATTATTATTTATTTTTTTCTAATTTAATTTCAAAACCAAGAGCAATTGATTATTTGATAAAAAGATACAAGATACATGGTACCAAAAAAGAAAGTGTTGCATTAGATTTTTCATGTCAAATTCAAACTGAAGTAGAAGTGATTTAAAATATTTATACATATGCCAGTAAGAAAACTGTTTGAATATTGACTTACTAACGGCATGTTAAAAGGCATAAATAATTGCAGCAAAATCTCCCAGAGATAAAATGGACAGCCAATGAGAGACAAAAGTATGTCAAAATCCTCCTGGGAGCACCATTGACAGAATACACAGCTCAGCTTAAAGTGTATTTAACACTGAGGAGAGAAAACCATGCTAAAAAGAAGTAAAGAGCAATAGAAAAAACAACATCAGACATCTACTGTAAGCCAAAGTCTTGACTAATTTTTGAAATATTTAATCATAAAAATATTGAAATTTATATCATATTTTTTCCAATGAGGAAACTGTAAGTCAAAAAAGTTACACAGTTTATCTAAGAAAACAAAATTTTGAGTTAAGTATCCAGATGTAAATCAAAGTTTATCAGGATATTATTTTTACTATTACATTTCTCCAGAAAGGACATGTATTAGGTTTTTATATTGTCAAACCTTCACATCAAAATGAATAAATGAAATAATGGGATAGATTGATTGGACACTTTTTACAAAAGTAAACTTTGGTTAACAAAGATTAAAGTTACTTACTAGCTAGATATCTTAGGATATATAAGAATAATATGAATTATAAAATAAATATATTTTGTATTGATACTTTCCTGACTTGCTTTATAGAATAGCTGTCAGAGTTTAGAATTTATAATAAGTAGGTTCTATTAGTGAATTACAAACAAGCACCTTATTCCCCACTTGAAAGGACAAATCAGCTAAAAAAATCACAACCACAGAAACCACAGCAGGAAAGATGAAGACCAAAGAGACTATTTTATTCTTGGGCCTTATTTATCTCCTGCTGGCAGTTCTGCTCAGCACCGGGCTGGGCTACACGCTTGCCATGGCTGATCCACTGCCTTCTTCCAGTGGAGGCCAAGTGGATCAATGAGGAAGGAAGGAAACTGCTTCTCTTGCCATCTCTGTCTGTAAGAATTATGGAAGCTACAGCCCCAGAATTCAAGCAAGTGACGCATGAAACCTTTAAAAGTAAGTTGTGAACATTTTATTCCATGTCTTCTGACTCTAAGGATGTATACTGCAGGATAAAACCTTCTAGACTAGTTTTTGGAGCACTGTGGGTTTTTTCCTTCTCTGTTTACTTTGTTTCGTATCATTTATTCTCAGGCTTTACCTTGCAAAAGAAATGCAATTCAAGCTCTTTCAAAGAAACCGGGACATAAAGCAAATGCATCATTTTGACAGTAGAAAATGACAAAACATCTTTCAGAATCTCTCCATACTTGGCTGATAAATGAGCCGCATCAGCCACAAATTCTAATACCAAGTAAAGACTAGTGAAAACAAGTGAGCCCATTCAGAATACAGCAAAGAACACAACACAGAATGTTTGATGATTAAAAAAAGGAAACAAAAAAGATCATATGCTGACTTGTAGAAAGTGAACAATAATGGAAAACGAGTTACACTACAACTATATGGTTTTAGTTATAACTTATTTACAAAAAGGTCACTACAAAATCATTATGTAGCTTTTATTTAAAATTAATTTGTGTTTTCCCCCTTAAGTAGGCAGTATGGAAAAACGTAAGTTTTTTTAGCAAAAGAACACATGTAATGTATGTGAGAAATCCATATTATTCTTTGCTCCTACACATAAAGCTTCAAAAATAAATTGCAAAAATGGTTCTATAAGTATAATGAGGCTTAACAATATGACAAAAATAAAAATATGAACACTATAATGGATTTAAAATTTATTATAAAAATTGATAGAAGCAATCAGATATTTCATCAATAACATTTCAGCATCATTAAAGAACACATGAGAAGGCTTTGAGGTCAAAAACATTGAAATTAATTCCAATTCCTTTTCTGAGCACTACAAAACACAGATGAGGCTGGGGATTTGGTTCAGTGGTTCCAGTGCCTGCCTGGCAAGCACAAGGTCCCTGGTTCTATCCCAGTAACCACACACAACAACACATACACCCACCAGCAATCAACGCCACATTCTATAATGCTGGGTTTGGTGTCTGATGCCTACAATCCCAACACTTGGGATGCAGAGGCAGGAGGATTGCTGAGCTCAAGGCATGCCTGGGCTAAATAGTGAGCTCAGGGCCAGCCTGAACTACAAAGTGAGACCCTGTCTCAAAACAAACAAACAAACAAAAGATAACAGAGATAGATATAGATGGATAAATAGGTAACTACACTTGATCTTAGCCCAAAGGTCAAGAAACAAGAAATAAATGGACAGAGTGTGTGAGGAAGCCATGTTGCAAGTTCTTACCCAGGAAATAAGAGCAAAATGACAACAACACTTCAGGATCAGTATGAAGTCTCTTTTCAGTTCCCCTGCTCATCTCTCTTGCATGGGAAAAGTACAGATCTAGATTTAGATGATGGAATAAGAGGCTGAATCCATTCAAAGAGTTATCTAGAGAGCCCCTGGAATCTGCAGAAAAGTTTTGAGGCAAATTTTTTTTCCATTCTTTTTTTTTTCTTTTGAGACAGGGTCTTGCTTTCTAGTTCAGGCTGGCTCTGAGCTCACTATGTAGTCCAGGCAAGCCTCAAACTCAGCAATCCTCCTGTCTCTGCCTCCCGAGTGCTGGGATTACAGGCATGAGCCACCACGCCCGGCTTTTTTTCCATTCTTAATCCCTCAAGATTTGGGTTTATTACTTCTGGGTAAATTTATCCATCAATCAATTCTAACTGCTATTGTGCTTTGGTGTTTTTTTTCTTTTTCTTACTTTTCTCAGCCCTTCGTTTTATAGAGGATCTCCTTTCATGTTAAAGAGTGACCCCCCTGTAGGTACGTTACAGAACAGACAGCAGGTGAGCAGGACCCAAAGCCAGACTCATCAGGTTACCAACCAGTGGGGCAGTGCACTCACAAACTCTGAACATGGGAAAGTGACAACACTTTGAGGCTGTTCCTTTGTGCGTAAAACAGAATATAATGATAAACAAAAGATTTTTATATAGGGTATAAATGAAATAATTCACAAGGTACTGAAATGGTGATTGGCACCAATAAATAAATGTGGGTAGTTTTTGTCAGTAGAATACTATCAAGTGAAGAAAAGAAGAATGAGTGATAACAGAATTAGTTGTCTTCTCTTGTAGGAAAAATCTGGAGGCAATTCTTATACTGTAGTTGCAAGTTCTTCTGTCCCTTGCAACCAATTGTGCAGTAAATGACATAATGTGCAAGAAAAATGATGTAACTATCCAGACATGAAATTAAGTGTTTCCTCACTAATATTTCACTGAATCCTTACTGGACTAGTATCAAGTTGACTATGGCTCCTGGGCAGGAAGATGAAGGTATCTAGTTATTAAGCCTTTGTATGGTTTGTTCTTTAGAACTATAGGCAGGGACAAGAAAGTGGCATTCCTAGATGACAAGTGTTACCACATAGGATCCCTGGTCAGAGAACAATTCAGTGTCCATAGCACAGTCAAATGCAAACTTTTGACTGTCACAGATAACAGATGAACTGGGCTCAGACTGTTGATGCAGCACAAATCTCCAGCAGAGTAAATGGGAAGGGCCATAGACATCCAGAAGCCCAGACTATCCTGATGAGTAATTGCTTCAGAGCTATTTTCCCCTAACATTGACTCCAGAAACCCAAGCGAGACAAATATATGGCCAAACTATATGGTCAGAATGCCTTATGTCATTAGTAAGAACAGAATACAAATGGATTTCCTGTAACAAAGGGTATTCTTTTTTTCCAGGAGAAAAGACAGAGTGACAGAGATTCTCAGTTGTATAAACCCTACTCCACAGAAACTACAGTGCGGCCTTGGACACCAGACCCAGAAATTAAAAGGCCCTCTTCAGTTTGGGGCCTGAGTCGCAGTTATAAGAAACAGCAGCATTTTAACTGGAACTTTCTACTTTCCTCCCTCTCACTCCCCTCATGACCCAGATCTGAGCACTCAAGATGTCCTTAGTAGATAAAGGCCTGCAGTTGGCTGGGCCAATGAGTAGATGCATATAACATAAAAAAGGTTCTGACTAGAGAGAGAGAGTTTTTCACATTACAGACATACAAGGATTATTGAGTCTAAAAGCTCAGAAAATTAAAAGAACTGAAAAACATTAAAAGAAATAAAAGAAAGAAGAGAAAAAAAAGCTGGAAGTGAAAATTTTGAAATTTTTAAAAAGGGGTTAGTTTTCGTTCTAATGGGGAAAAATCCATCTTTTGCCCAATAGATGTCAGTGTGCTTCTGTTATTATGATGATTATGACCCTTACTGTTAATACGCACAAGTATTTTTAATTGAATTCCTTATTGGTACAATTTATATACATTGCACAATCACACATAACATTGGGGAATTTGTACCAATATATGACATAAGTTAATTCTCATTTTTACCCATATCCTTAGCCACCCACACATACCCATGCCCCTACATATACACTGTTTTATTTTCCTTTAGAATATTTATTCCTTCCCCTCATTACATTCCCACACCAAATTTCCTTTCAAAATTTCCCATTCTACAAAAATTGTCATACTTTCTAAGGCTCATTTGCATCTACAGATGCTCATATCAAAGAGAAGATCTGGTATTCGCTATCTGTGATGTATTTATTTCACTTATTAGTGTGTCCTCCAGGTTTATCCATTTGCACATAAATGAATCAATTTTGTCGTTCTTTATGGCAGAATAATACTCCATTTTATTTTTTTTTTAAAAAGCATCTTCTTTATCCACTCTCCAGTTGATGGACATTTGGGTTATTTCCAAGACTGAGCTATCATGAACTGAGCTGCTATGAACAAGGGTGTACATCTGTCTTTTCAATGGGATTTTTAAAAATTCTTTTGGTATATTCCTAGAAGGGGGATAGCAGGGTCAAGTGGGAGCCCTAGTCCTAGTTTTCTAAGTAATCTCCACACAGATCTCCATAATGGTTGCACAAGTCTGCAATCCCACCAACAGTGGAGAAGGGTTCCTTTCTCCCCACAGCCTCGCCAGCATTTATTGTTGGTTAATTTTGTAATAGTGGCCATTCTTTGTGGAGTGAGATGAAATCTCAGTGTTGTTTTCATTTGCATCTTTCAAATGACCCACACAAGCATTTTTTAAAGATTAGAACAAAAATATTTGCTAGAAGCATAGAATGATTCCAAATTCTATGCTTTAATAAACATGTTGTGGTTAAAGTAGGTAAACTTTGAGGGAAGAGTATTGCTACTTGGGGTTAAATAATTCCTACTGTGGCAAACTGACCTGTAGAGTGGAAGACATTTAGCAAATCCTGTCTTCTGCACCTGACATGTCACCAGCACCTTCCCCAGTTTTGAGAATCAGTAACACTTCCAAGCATTTCTGAATGTCCTTAGTGTAATACAGCCCTTATATCTAGACAATAATTACACCTCTTAAAGCAAAGAAGAAAGAAATGTGTATGTGCATATGTGTGTTCACATGACTCACACATTTATAAGTGATCCACAGGAACTAGGGATTAAATTCTCCCCAATTATATAACAAGTAAGAAAAATCTGTGAAACCATATTCTAAATGCACAAAGAGTATTAAAAGCCGGGTCCTCACTGTGTGTAGTAGAAAGCCTACACCACAGGCAGAAAGAAAAACTAAGTCAACTCTACAATAGATTGCACAGGATTCAATGTATAACCACGAGAACAAATCTAATATTTAAGAAACAATTTGGTCACAGCGACAGACAAGAAGCCACACTGTGCCTAAATGCACTTGTAAGACTTGGCCTTTTTTCAGTAAGACAGCAAGTAGAGCTGTTCTTTCCATTGACCTGGCTCCCCCAAAGATGAGCAAAGGGGTAACACACTCTGTACCTACAAAACCACTTTCTTCACAACAAAGTAATGGTGGTTCTTCTGTACTTTACTATTTGGGTAATCAACAAAACCTGTCTGAACTTTACTGTCTGTGGCATGGGAGACGATATCTGTCAGATCCTTTGGGAGGTTACGTTCAATAATAATGGAATAGTGCCTAAAGCACTTAATACTTTTAAAATTATATATGCATCCAGTAACAAGCTAACAAATAAAATGGAGCTACAATATTTGATTTTGTAAAGATAAAAAAGCCAAAAGAGAGTAATTTTGCTAGCATCTAGAGAAAGCAAAAGCTCCCATGAGTGGAGGGACAAGGCCTTCTTACACATCCACAAAGGGTCTGTGACTACCTTGTGTGGCACACTGGAAGGGGTGGGATGTCTGCAGTTTAGTTGCCATCTATCTTCTGTTCAATTGCCCTGACTTTCCTCTGGCAGCTTAGTGAGGAGCAGCAAGCAGAAATCCTCCACATGTCACAGAGAGGCATCAATTATATTTATATGCGATTACTACAGAAACATTCCCACAGACTTAGAAGGATTACAGATCCTCCCTGTATGATGTATGAAATACATTTGGATTTCATCAACATGTCCTGACAATATAGCTTCTAAAATCCTCAGAATCTTCAGTCTGATCAGAGTACCTTCGTATACTACTGAGGTGGTGGTAACATCTAGGTAGCTTCAGTAAAGAACCTGGTTGCAGAAAAGACCAAGGTGTGATGAGATGGTTAGAGTTTTACTTCTTTTCTCCAAACCTTGGGGAGAGGAGTGGGCTCCAGATTAAGTGGATGGCCAAGAACCAATGATTAAATCAGCCTCACTGGTGTGATAGACACCACATAAATTCAAAATGGTGAGGTTTATGTAGAAGACCTTTTTGTACTGAACATGTAGAGTGTGCTGTACACACAAAGACATGGGTCACCCAAGCCTGGCCCTATTCATCTCCTTAATCTGGCTGTTCACTGATATCCAATGGCAATCATAAAAACATGTTTCCTAAATTCTGTGAGCTTCTCTGGAGAATTAAGTGGATAGTAGGAACTCAGATTATAGCTGGAAGGTGAGAAGCAGAATGCTCTCACATGCTTGTGATTGGGATCTGAAGGAAAAAAGTGGAAAAGAGAGGAAGGAAGGAAGGAAGGAAGGAAGGAAGGAAGGAAGGAAGGAAGGAAGGAAGGAAGG
>PVIC010015396.1:0-35226 GCA_004025085.1 Thryonomys swinderianus
CGCTGGAACCTCGGGGTGTGAGGGGGTGAAACAGGGGCGTCCAGAAGCGGGGGGCTGCCCTGGGAGCTGCCTTCCAGGAACAGGGGGCTGTGGGCGTGCAGGGCATCAGCTAGAGGGAGGAGGGAGGGTCGGGGTGAGTAGCGGGTCTCCAGTACACTGGGCCACTCCGTGCCAGCCTTGTGCTGGGCAACAGGCTGTGCGTGCAGAGGAGCCAGCCCCAGCCCAGCACACAGCCTGCACTACACACACTCGTGTACACACACACACGATGCGCACACATGCACACACACCACCGGGGACCAGAGGGCCTCCCGTGCAGAGGACATTGCTGTTTTACCTCCTCTTAACCTGCGCGTGACGCAAGCAGGGAGAGGGCTCCAGCCATCACCCCCACCGCAGTAAGCCGCAGAGGGAGAGACCAGGAGACGCCCCAACACACCGCAGAGGTTACAGGGCTGCAGGCAACCATGGCTCTCCCATTGGATTCCTCCCTCGAGCCACAGAGGGCGGTGGCTGAGCTGGAGGTGAGTGGAAATGAACTCCAGCCTGGGAGCTGGGAGGCTGCTGAGGTGGCATCCCCTGAGCAAGAGGGAGCCCTAAGGGCGGGGCTCTTGGAGTTTTGCCCGTAGAAGGAAGCTCCTCCTCACACAGAGGGCTTCGGAAAGCATGTCCCTTTGAAAGGAAGGCTCTGGAGGGGGTGGGTCTTAGGCCTGCTGGGCCTCTGGCCCACCCTCCAGCAGGCTCAGGCTACATACACCTTGTCCTCCACGGTACAGAACTGGCTGCCAGCCCTGGACTCACCGCCTGGAAGCTCTACAAGCTTCCGATCCTTCCCCAAGCCCATCCGTGCTGGTCCCTTCGTTCCCTCCTTCTCGAGCTCAAAGGCACTTTCCCCCCAGGCCCTGGCCGAAGACCACTTCTCCCAGGAAACCGCTGGTGCAGCCCCTCCCCCACCCGAGTCCAAGCTGGGACTTGGGAGGGCACTGGACGGGAGTCCCGGAACTTTCCTTCCAGTCTCACCACTCTCCCGTCTCACTGGCTCACACCCGCAGGGGCCCGGCCTCAAGCCCGCCAGGAACGAAGTCTGGCTCTCTGGACCCAACCTGGGCACACAGAGCGAGGACCCGGCACAGGCACCTCTGAAGACAGCAGTCCGCGGCTCCCTGTTCTCTTCTCCAGAGCAACAGACCCTTCTCAGAGGAGTCAGCTGACAGCTCGGGAGGCTGGACAGAGAGGAGTCCCCGAGTGCCAGCTGGCTGGGGCCACCTCCAGCCCTGAGGACCTACCCAGGAGGAGAGACTGTCCGTCCCCCAGAGGGAACCTCTGGTAGCGGGGCACGCTGACGGGGGGCACCAGGTGGAACCTGGGCTCCAGCAGAGGCTCGAGCCGCGAGGCGGAGGGGTCCGCACAATGGAAGAAGCTGTAGACCTGGCTGCAGGCGGGACGCACCTGGAAACCTGGGGTGAGAGAAGACACGCGGAGAAGCCGCTTTAGAGTACCTGCCCCCTCGGCCCCCGAGGCTCCTCGGCGGGCACCTCTCTGAGTAGGCCTCTCTCCTGCTCAAGAACCTCCCATGGCTCCCTGCTGCCAACTGGAGCAAAGCTGTTACACTCAGCTGGCGTTCAAAGCCTTGCCAACCTTCCCCACCTACGAGCGCCACTACAGACACCCAGCACTACAGCAAAGCACCACAGCCACAACCATGAACACCGGCAATTCTCTGCTTCTAGCTGCTGCCTGCCTTTCTGTGTGCCTTTGCTCATGTACTCCTGTCTTTCCCGAAGACCTTCCCTCCAGCTTCCTCTGGTTAGGCTCCCTTCAACTCCTCCAGCTTTGTTACCGAGTCTGCAAAACCAATCTAAGTTCCTTAAATCAGGCCATCTACCCCTTGCTCAGACCCCAGACCACGCTCAGTTCCTAAGTGGGGAACTAGACCGAGTATGCCAGCGCCGCTGGGCCTTCTCCCACTGGCCAGCAGAGGGCTCCACTGAGACCCGGTGGCTCCTGCGGATCCCAGCCCGCCTCAGGGCCAGACCACGCAGCCTCCAGGGAACCGAGGACACAGGCAGCCAGAGTCCTGCCTCCTCCCCTCACTGCAGCCAGGGCTCTTCCTCTCAGTCTGTTCGCTGACCTGCGGACATGCGAGATGCCCTGCAGGCTGTGACAGTCCGAGCTCCTGTGCTCTGTCCCTCCTAACACCTCTGGTGGCCAGATCCTCTCACGTGTGTGTTTTGGAGGAACAGGAAGTTTTCGAGGCTGCGGGCTGTGTGGGCAAAGGCACCGTGATGCGCCTGAATGTGGAGACAGGTGGAGAAACCACTCGGCCATGGTCAGGAGGGAGTGGGGAGCAATGGGGTGAACAGAGACGGCTTCTCTACCCTCAGGGCGTGACTACAGCACGGTGGGGCCCAACAAGCTAGGGCCACAGGGCAGGTCAGTGAAATCTATCCGAAGCTGCCTCTCCTGCAGTCCCTCTAAGGAATCCGCTCCCCGCTCCCCTGCCCACCACTCTCCCACCCCTCCTCCTCTTTCTCCATCGTCCCCAACTCTGTGATTCTTCCCACCCGCCCCAACGTTCCTACTCCCCTCCCCATTTTGAGATCCACCTATACACACCGTCCAGCCCGGGCAGCACCGTCCTCCGCATGGCCAGGACCAGGCCCAGGGGCGAGCCGAAGAGGAAGAAGTCGGACACGTCAAAGTCAAAGCGGCCCAGGCTGACCTCAGGGAGCTGGGGTCCCCCGGCAGACAGCTCAGCCTCGTCCTTGAGCACACTGGAGTGGATGCTTCGGAGGAAAGATCGGGAGGGGGTAGGCTGGGAAGAGCTAGAAGCCAAGCACCCCACCTGCACCCCAAGGCCAGGGCTCAGACAGAGTCCACCACCAGCCCCACACCAACAAAACTGGCAACCGTCAGTTCTGACCACCAAGGCCAGACCAGCATTTGGCTAGAGCAGGGGCCAGCAAACTTCTTCTGCAAAAAGCCGGAAGGCAAATATTTCAGACTTTGTGGACCATCTGGTCTCCAGCACACCGACTTGCCATTGAAGTGTAGAAGCAACCACTTAATCCGTGTGGCTGTGACCTGCTACCGTTATATTGACATAAACAGGCTGACCACCTGGGAACAAGGGAGCCTCCTGCTCATAGCCACGGCTGCCCCGTGCTGCCTCGTGACGGCCACACTGAGAATCCCGCTCCGCCTGCTGGAGGAGCCCAGCCTGGCCCATCCACAGACCAGCTGGCCAGTGCCAGGGCTGCCAGGTTGATGGGTTTTGTCATAATTCGTGTTCCGGGCAACCTGCAGGCGCAGACGCTAAGAGCTCGATCGGCCCAGCCCTCCAGCCAGCAGATGAAACCGAGCTAAAGGAGAAAGCACGAGACACGTGGCATCCCAACCACTTCCACCCCAGGTGCCCAGCACTCTGAAAAGAGTCCGAGTTCTATTCCAGCACGGACCTGGAGCTGGGGGCTGAGGGTCATGCAGAAACCCGGGGCCTCCTCGTGAGCACTAGGTACAGCTTGGAGGTCAAGCCTGAAAAAAGGAATTGTACGATCTACCTATCAGTCACCTGAATATAAATTCAAACTACCAAACTGGATAAGAAAAATTTCACAAGTTGAATCTCTGGTCTTCACGTCCCCTTCTGCCTCTGACAGGGTGACCATCTCCAGTGTGGACCATGACACTCATGTTTAACCATACATGTTTCATGTACAGCGTGGTTCCTAGACACACGCCAACTACTTAATTGCTACTGAAACAGCCATGTGTCCCTGCACCAGAGAGAAATGCTGGCTGTGTTGAGCTGGCTATTGAAAACCCCCTGGTCACTCTCTAAATTTAGGGCTTCCCTAAAGGATTTTTCAAGGGTGAACAAGAAATGTCACAGTTTTCACCTCTCAACCCTCACTTGCAAGCAGCTGCTTTTTTACAGGATAAACTACTGAGACAATAGTCAAAAAAAAAAATTTTTTTTTTTTGAGACAGGGTCTTGCTTTGTAGTTCAGGCTGGCTCTGAGCTCACTATGTAGCCCAGGCAATCCTCAAACTCAGCAATCCTCCTGTCTCTGCCTCCCGAGTGCTGGGATTACAGGCGTGAGCCACCACGCCCGGCACTGTGGTATGTGGTATTGATTGCTGGTGGGCATGAGTCTCCACGCCCAGCATTGTATGTGGTTACCAGGGATCAAACTCAGGACCTTGCGCTTGTGAGGTAGGCACTGGAACCACTGAGCTAACCCTCCAGCCCCTAAATAGTCAAAATGTAGATACACAGAACCTAGTAATTCTGTCTCTGAGAATAAAGAAAAGTGCAGTCATTCCCCTTTATTCACAAGAATATATCCCAAGACCTCACTGGACATCTGAAACCACAGAGAGCACTGAATTCTGGGCAGCATTTCCCCTTACACAACCACACCTGTGCCAAAGTCTAACTTATAAATTGAACAGTAAGAGAATAACAACTAATAATAGAATATATTGTAAAAAAAAAAAAGTGACATGAATGTAATCTCTCTTTCAAAATATCCTCTTGTGTTTCCATCGTTTCACTTAGAGGAAGCACCTTATAGCTCCCCTTCGGCATAACCCAATCGCCAGCTCCCCTAGCTGTGTGGGCTTCCAGGCCATTATTAAGATAAAGGTGATTTGACACAAGTACTGCAATATTACAACAGTCACTCTGATAAGCTAGATGCCTACAAAGTGACAAACAGGTCATTAATTCCTGTGCACAGAAATAGCCACTGCAGTGCTAAAAATGAAAAACTAGAAAAAACCAAAGTAGCCAACACTGGGGATGAATGAATGGGAATTGTCTACTGCCATTAAGAGTATTAACCAAATATTCTTGGTTATATGGGGAAAGAATTACAACAAGAAGTCTGGGTTTTTAAAAAAAATAAAATAAAACCATATGTATAATATGTTTTTAAAATACACATAGAAGAAATAAAATGTTAATAATTATTCTTCTGGCCGGGGAGGGTGGCTCACACCTGTAATCCCAGCACTCAGGAGGCAGAGGCAGGAGGATTGCTGTGAGTTCGAGGCTTGCTTGGGCTACATAGTGAACTCAGGGCCAGCCTGAACTAAAAGCATGACTCTGTCTCAAAAAAACAAAACAAAACAAAATTAATAATTATTATTATTATTCTGGGTGGGGAGATGATACATTTCCCAAGTATCTCGAGATACTTATCCATGAATAAGAAAGGAGGGATGAAGGGAAGAAAGTTGAAGAGAAGGGAAATAAAAGACCTTCCTGCTGATTTGAGTCTATGTTCAACACTCATTTGTATCCTGAATTAATATGTAGATATTAACTACATATTAGTTATCATTGAACCTGTGTTGATTAACTATCTCTTCTGGAAAGATAAAGGACGATTCATGGGGGTACAAAAAAAAAAAAAGTGTTCAAGGCACTGAAATAGGGACAGGGAGACCAGAACGCTGAGCCCAGCAGGGTGACTGGTGGCATGACTGCCTCCTCTGAGAAATAATGGGGGCGCGCAGCTCGGGTAGCTCACAACGTCCCCATCTCCGATGTTCCCAGATCCTCCAACCTTCCCAGGAAAGGAAGCTGGGCACCATCAACCTTTTGCAGAAGATGAAGCAGAGGCTCAGAGAGGTGACATAAATTGTCCCCAGTCTCTCTGCAAGTCGGACCACAGCAGAGACAGAGAACAGGTTCCTGGGTCTTGTGCAAGGAAGATGGCAAGAGGCCATGGTCCCAGCACTTTGATTCTTGTCTGAGTCCCCATGGAAGGATCTGGCACATACGACTGGTCACAGACCGCCCAGGTGCCCCCAAACAAGGTCCTCTCTCCCTGGGTCCTTGTGAAAGAAGGCGGGGTTACCTGGAGAGGAAGGCATGATGCTGGGTGATGGCCTCACAGTCATATGCCGACGAGTCGCTCTGTTTCCGCGGCAGTGGCCTCTTGGGCTCCTCATCCGCCGCCCCGCTGGAGATGTCAATGTTGCTTTTGCTGAGCCGCTTGCTGCCGGCCAGGCTGCAGTCTTCCTCCACCGCCACAGGGGTGTCCTTGGGGCCAATCAGAGGGTAGGACGCACTGCCATTGCAGGGTCTGCCTCCTGCCTGCCAGGCCGAGCGAGCCCCCTTCCTTCTGTGATGTGGGGAGCTACCCTTCCAAAGCATGCAGAACCCACAATGTGACGGGGAGGGGGGCTTGGGGCAGAGGCTGTTCTCTACACCCACAGGGATGAGCCAGCCAGTGGGATGCTGAACAGCTCTCTAGGGAGCCGACCCCTCATCAGCCCCCATCAGGCCTCGGTTTCCCCACCAGTGGCAGTAGTGTCTTGCTACTCTTGCCCATCTATGACACAGTCATTCGAACCATGGACTGAAGGCGCCAGCCCCACCTCCCCAGCCCCTCTGAGAACAGACCTTGCCCAGCCCCACCACCTGGCTGCACCTGAGTGCTGCTGATGCTCCCCTTCCGGCTGCTGCTGCCCGGGCTGTCACCTGAGGGCCCTGCGCTGTAGCAGATGGCATCAAAGGCCAGGAGGCCACCCACGCAGTCCCCGATGAGACACACCTGCAGGAGGCACAGCATGGGAGCACAGGCCTGCCTACTGCTGGCCCCTGACCCCACAGCCAGCCCCGCAGGGTCCCTTCCCACAGGAGAGTAGGAAAGAGTCCTAGAGAGGCACCCTGAGAGCCCATGTCAGGGCCAGGGCTTGTCCCAGGGTCAGGACTTTATCTAGGGTCAGCGTGAGGACAGGATCAGGCTACGCTGAGGGGTCCACATGGGCTCCAAATCAGAGCTCAGACTGTCACCTCCCTTTCCCTATCTGTAAAATGAGGTCCACCTTCAGGTGAGCATGGTGGTGCATGGCTGTGATGCCAGCAGTCTGGGAGGCTGAGGTAGAGGAGTACAAGCTTGATCCCAGCCTGGGTAACACAGCAACTTACTGAGACCCTGTCTCAAAATGAAAAAAAAAAAAAAAAAAAAAAAAAAAAAAAGGTTGGGTATCAGCTCAATGCAAAGGCCCTGGGTTTAATTCCCAGTAACATATTTAAAAAAAAAAATCCTCTTTAAACTCAAGGACTACAATTCTTCAACGGCCTGTCTTGACTCTTCCAGACAACAGCGGGGGGAGGGGGGCTGCCCCACCTGCCCGCTGAATCCGATTCCATCAGAGGACTTGAGGAACTCGCTGTAGACCTGGTTGGCTCTCTCGATGACCATGGCGACAGCATCCTGGTACTGCGGGGAGGAGATGGCGAGCAGGGGCAGGGCGGCCAGAGGGACGTGGTCCTGGCTGTTGCTGAGGCAGCCCTCATCGTGGCTGTAGGGGTTCAGGCTGCAGACAGGGGCCCACAGTGAGCCCAGCGGGGACCAGGAGGAGCACATGTGGGGGAGGGGACTAGGCACTGGGCCCCCAGCTCCAGGGACCTTCCACAGGACCCAGGTGAGGCCCAGAGGGACAGAGCACAGGCAATGGAGGCAGGAGAGTGGGGCATGGGGACTCAAGCCAACACCCACTCCCCTGCGTCCTTCCCATGCCACCCCACAGTGTGGTGCAGCTGAGCTCTCTCCCCTCTTCTGCATGGCCCCCTAAGGACACCCCAGTTCTGAGATCAGGATGGGGACATAGCACCATGGCAGACTTCCTGGAGGGCCTCGGAGAAGGCTCTGGAGAAACTGAGAAGGCAGGAGGGAGGCGGGAGGGAGGGGAACACGCAGTGGCCCAGCTTGAAGGTGGACACCTCGCGGCCTGCTCAGTGTGTGTGGCTGGCATGGTGGAGAGGATCCGACCTGTGCTCGGCTTTGCCCAGTCGGCTGAGAGAGCCAGTCGGGCAGCACCTCAGTCTCCCAGGACAGGCTGGACTTCGCACACACCCGCACACCCGCCTCCCCGACAGCTCAGACCCACTGAACCAGCTCACACAACCTCCCCCGCTCATTTCCCTCTGTCCCCTGATACGTGCCACTGCGCAGGAGGGACACAGAGGGCACCTCAGACTCCCCCTCCCTGGCCACGGCCCGCCCCGCCTCACAGTGCAGGGCACAGGGCAGATCCCGCGGGGCACCCAACAGAATTTAGGGCTGGAGACAGGACTCGGACCTTCAGCAGGTGGCAGCGCTCTCATGGTATGCGAGGTCAGTCCTGCCAGCCATTCCTCATCTCCAAAGAACACAAATTAGAGGAAACGGCCTCGATTGCAGCCGGAGAGATTGTAATTAGCTGAGAAAGAACTCCCTCCCAGCAGTGATTACGGGTGATTAATGGGCCTGGCAAGGAGCTGCCTGGGGCAGAGGTAAGTAAACTCCCTTCTGCCAGCCCCTCAAACGGCCTGACCAGCCGTTTTCCAGGATGCACAGAGGACCCAGCTCTGGAGGTCAGGTGCCCTGAGGGCAGGGGAGAGGAGGAGGTCCCAAGATTTTAGGAACTGGCACAATTATTAACTCGGGACTATTAGAGGACAGCTTCCGGCACAGGCTTGGCGGTTCCCAAAGTTTGCTGCAGAGAGGAGCAGGGAGCACCTGTTAGCACCGCGGATTCCAGGGCCCGCTTCCTGGCCTGGCTCCAGGGACAAGCCTGCACTTCTCGCAGTTGGACAAGAATCACACAGGGATTCAGGTGATTCACCACACTGGGGGGAACCGCTGACCTAAATCCCCTTCCATCTCCCCTTCCATCTCTCAGAGACCTGCCTGCAGGCTTCCTGGGAACACGGGTGTATCAGGCTCTGCTCCCATCCAGCACAGAGAAGGGAGCCAGGGAAGTGAGGAACCACGCTGTGTCCAGACCGGCTGCACCTGGGGCGGGGCCTTCCATCCTCCGGCACTCACCCAGGATCCCTGCCCTCCCCGGCCAGGAGGTAGAGGCTGTGCTTGAAGCAGCCTCCGCAGCAGCCTCTGTTCTGTCGATGTCATGTGACAGGCGAAGGGCCAGGTGGAGGGACCAACAGCTCCCTTTCAACCCTAAATGCACAAAGCTCGAAGCTTCCAACTTCCAGTCCCAGTAATTTGCCAAATGCTTGTGGTCCTGCAGCCGCTCAGGACCCTGTCTGCAGACAGTTGATGAGAAACCAGAGAATCCCTGGCTCCAGCCACCATCTTCATCTAAGTGAGCCTAAGCACCCACCCCCCGAGGGGGGGGCACTGCAGTCCCCCATCCTACCTGTAGGGGGATCCCTGAGACCCTGAGGGTCCTGGTCCCACAAACTGCACTGCATCAGTCTGAGTAGACAGGGAGGCACCACATCGACAGGGAGGGAGCCACTGTTGCCCTCCACTCCCTCTCTACCCTCCCTGCTCCCCACCCCCTTCCCAGCCCACTCTCCACTAAGCAGGAGAAAGAGGGTGCATCCTACCCCCGGAAGGTGGCAGTGCCCAAGAAGCTTCCCAGGTGCCCACAACTGGGTTAAGTGCTGAGCACACATCAGCACCCAGAATGTTCTAGAAGCCAACAGCTCAGAAGGCAGTTAGCACCCACAGCTTAGAGAGCTAGAAACTGAGGCAGGGAGAGGTTACATGCCTCCCCGAGGTCAGACCACAAGGATTTAGACCCAGACTGGCTGAGAGCTGCAGTGCTTATCTGTGTCACCACAGGGCCATAGTCACCTCTGACAGGAGCCTACCCCGGCCTTCTCCCCAGGAGCCCGCAGCACTCAGACCTCCTCCACTATAGAATCTTCCTGACCAGGCTGTGATAGAGAAGCTCCGGAGTGAGGCCACTTTCGTTCACCTCCATTTGCTGGGTAACTGCTAAATCTGTGAAGGCTGCAGTTTCCTTACATGTGCCAACGGGGTCGGGCCTCCTGAGCACAGGAAGTGCGCCCAAGCAATCAAGGGACCCTGGCACTACCCCTCCCTCTTGCTGGCCACCTCCCATCGGAGATGCCCATGGTCAGTCTGCATTTGAGGCCCAGACAGTCTTTGGCAGGTGCCCGCCTGCCTATCGGGTACCCACGAGGCAGGGGCAGCCCTCTGCATAGTCCTCTCAGCTCACACCACCCAGACCCGCAAACACGCAGGCGCGGGCTCTGCACTCACTTAGAGACGAGTGAGAAGGCCTCCGAGCAGATGGCGGGACAGGGGACAAACTTGATGAGGATGTGACCCAGGGCAGCAGGGAAGTGGGCACGAATGACCTTCTCCAGGACAGAGCTGAAGGTGTGGATGTCTGCTGCCTTGCAGGACGGGTCCCCAGAGCCTGTGTCCAGGATGTTGCCACCGTGCAGCACCAGCAGGAGCACATGCGTCTTACAGGAGCGCTGAGAGCAGCCTTCCTGGAGGGACATGGCCGGAGATTGAGATCAGGCAGCAAGGGAAGACGGACCGCACAGGGACACACACACACACATAGGATGAGACAGTGGCCCGAGACCCAAGTCTAGGAGCCCTGTAGCCCCTTTGTGCTAGGACCTCTGGTGCATTCAGAGGGAGAATAGGTGACAGGAGAGGAGGGCAAGACTCCCAAAAGATGTCAGGGCAGGGAGAATCTGAGAGAATTTTCTTGTTCGTATGGGAGCCTGAAGTCCGGGGAAGGACTGGAAGCTGCCCAGGATCATTTGTGCAAGTCAGATGAAGAGCGATATGAGAGCTGGGCAGCCCATCTACTGCCCCAGGGCGCTCCTGAGGTTCTGACCACAGATGGGATTGGACACCTTGGGAAACCCAGCTCACCTCACTGTCTTCATGGATCTCGATGCTTCCCTGGGCTGGGAACCTTTGTCTTCTCAAGGAGACCCGGTACAGTTCTCCTGCAGAGGGACAGACACAAAGGTTAGTATCCAGCCCATGCCCCCATCCCCCACACACACAAACACAGCAGCTGGACGCCTGTGGACCCATCAGGCTGCACAAGGGAGGCTTTGGATTACAGGAGGGTTGGAATCATGGTCCTGAGTTGGGAGAATTGCCCATCTAGCCCCTGCCTCTGGGGTCCACCCACCACAAAATGCTTTGTCCTGATTAGGAAAGAAAAGCAGCAGAGGATGGGCCTCCATGGACACCAGCCCAGGACTGAGGAGAGGCATCCTCAGAAGGAGAGGTCCTGCTCTTCTTCACCAAGAACAGCAACATTACTCACCATCTGATGATAGCCACTTCCGGTCATGGGTGGCACACATATGCACATGCGCACGTGCGCGCGCGCGCGTGCACACACACACACACACACACACACACCAGTGTATCTGCAAGAGCCAGTGGGGTGGCTCATTTCATGTCTGTTGACAGGTCTATGGGGTACCCAGACAGCTGGCAAAGCATGATGCCCCAGTGTGCCTGCCAGGTCCTTCCAGGAGACTGACCTGTGAGTTCAGACACCTTGTAAAGATGACACAATGTGTGGGCACCAAGAGCAGTTTGGCGGGGCCATGTGCATCCACTCTCTCACTCAGTGCGGAATCCGCCGTCTCCCGCCCTCACTCATCATGGCTCCTCTCTCGGGCCCTGACTGATACTGAAGCACCACCACGGGCTTTGCCAGCAGACCATGGGACTGCTCAGCCTTTTAGCCAGGAGAGCCCCATAACCAAATGCCTTTTATCACTCTTTGCTTCTCTGTGAGTATGAGTCTGTTTCCCTGAAAAGCCATCACTAACACAGCCAGATAGACAGTTTTTTTTTAAAAATATTTCATTGGGGCAGGTGTAGTTCAGCAGGAGTGTTTGCCTGGCATATGTTAGGCCCTGGGTTCCTTCCCAGCACTGCAAAAAATAAAAAATAAAAACGGAAGGACTGGGATGGAAAAAATGTTACTGAAGCTCTCTGAGAGTCAGTAAGGACCACGGCCCCGGGGAAGGTGGACCCTCGCAGCTAAATCCGGCATTTAGGATGACACTGGGCATCACCCACAAGTTTTGAAATAAATGGGTCACTGCCAGAGGGGTGCTCTTCTGGCTCCTCTAGCTACCTGCCGCCAGCCCTCCAGGATGTCCCTGTGTTAGAGAAGGGAGAGTCAGGGGGCTCCCCAGGCTCATTCACTGACAGATCGCCCACGGCTGCCCTCACGTCACAGTGACAGACTTCAGTGCTGCCAACAGACTTTCAGCCCCAAAGCCTAAAATACTTACCACTGGGCCCTTCACAGAAAAACGCACAAAGCATCACCCTAACATCGATGCTCCCAAATGTTACAATGCTGGGCTCCCAGGTGGAGGGACCTCCAAGCCATTCAACAGCCACCCTCTGCCCAAATACGCCGGCCACCCCGAGGAACCCTGCCTTCTCTCCAGCCCTCCTTGCCTCCTCTCGCTTCTCCCCCATGAGAAAACTACTGTTTCCTCTGCATGGCCCAAACCCACAGCTAGATAGTGAAGCACTGTGGACTTCACAGGCAGGGCCAGGTTTACCTCTTAGAGAAGCCCATCTAGCGAGGATGAGCTTTCCTTCCTCACTCCCCACTTCCTGTGCCAGGAGGCTGCTGCCCCTGCTCTGGTCACAGCTGGGAGAACAGTCCTTCTCGCGGGCTCTGTGGCACCCCAGCTAGCCCGTGTCCGAGCCAACCTCCTCCACCACGGTGAGCCCCGGCGAAAGGGGCCCCGCAGAGAATTCCAAAGGAAGAGCTTCGCTCAGCAAAGAAGGGCATTTCTGAAATATTCTGTCCACGCGACCCAGCCCCGGACTGAACATAACTGCTTTACAAGCTCAGAGCTGCTGCCCACACAGACAGGAAATCGTTTTCCAAGTGCTGAAGGGGTTTGGCTTTTAGGGGAAGGAGGAAAATGCACCTGGGCTGAGCCTGGCTCTGTCCAGCACTTCTAAATGCTCCTGTGGTGGCTTAGGCTTTTCTGCTTCATTCTGCATGAAAGACTTGGCCTCAGGCTTGGCTATGGGAAACCCAGGCCCTGGGCTCAGAACAGGAGGATAATAAGACGTGACAAGAACGGCCCAGTTTTACTGAGCACTAATGAATATAATGAGCCAGGCGTTGGGTGGTTTACAGGTGTCCTCTCACTTAGTCCACATCTGGATGCTCTTGCTCTCAGTCCCATTTTAAGATGAGCAAATGGAGGCTCCAACAATCCAGGTTCCAGGACAAACAACTCATACCAAACTTGCCGCACATCACATAAATATAACCGAGGGAACCCAGCTAGAGAGCTTCATATCTGATGCTTCGCCCTGTCCTTCTGAACCACACAGCTTCCGGGACAGGTGGATATGGTCAATCAAGCTCATCCTGCAAGGATACGGAGCGCAAATGGATCATGGCATCGTGTGGATCAAAGTCCAGGCCTGCTGCCCCAGGACCTCTTCTCACGACAGAAACAGTCTATCACAGGGAAAGTGCATCCAGGAAGGAAGCCGATCCCAGGTAGCTATGTGTTTCGCCTCATTAAAAGTGGGTGAAGCAAAAGGAACCAGGAGCAGGGCAGGGCTGGAATCCTGGCAGGGTGTGGGGGCCTGGAGCATACCCGCTTCTGGGACCAGAGGGCCGTAGTTCCAGGCTTGGTGTTTTCTTCTTTTTCTGTACTGGGGATTGAGAACCTAGGGCCTTCACACTGAGCTACATGTCCAGCCCTTTTTAATATTTTTGAGACAGGATCTCACTAAGTTGCTAAGTTGCCCAAACTGGTTTTGAACTTGCACTTCTCCTGCCTCAGCCTCCCAGAGGGCTGGGATAACAGATAAGCGCCATCACCTCGAGCCCAGACTTGCTCCTTACCAGCTACATAGCTCAGTGCCTTGATGTCCTCGCCTGGGATGAAGGAATAATAATAGTAATGGCCCCATAGAACAGTGATGAAGATAAAGCAGCTCATGTATAAAACCAGCTTAGAACAGGGCACAGCATATCAAAACTGCTGTAAGTGTTCGCGCCTGTGATTATTGTCATTATTCAGGGGCGCTCGGGTCCAGAGCCGGGGCCCCATCTGACACAGCGGGCTGGAGGCTGATGGGGACATCACTGCCTGCACACTTGCCTGCCCCGCTGCCAAGTCCCTCCTGGAGCCCTGGCAGGCTCTCCGGCCCCTCTGGGCTGGGTGCCTGGTTGCAGTGTGATTATAGGATTAAATACTGTGATTGCCACAAATTACCATAGCTGGGCTATAAATAACTTGCAGGGAAGACATGAGGGTCCTGCTGTCTCCAGGCACCATGCCCTGGTGAGGGGTGTGCTGCATCCTGTACCCTCAGTGATAGCACCGACGGAGGAGCTCCCCCACCCTCTGCCTGCCCTTCCCCCAAGCCCAAGATGCTCTGGGCATCAACTGGGAGAACAGGCGCTTGATCCCAGCCCTAAGTGGCACTGTGGCAGCTGGAAAAGGGAGCCATGGCCGAAGACTGGACACCGTCATCTCCAGAGTCACCTGATCTAGCAAAGAGCAAGAGCCTCACTCTGGGGACAGAGCTTTGCTCTCTTCAATGCACAGAAGCCAGAGAGCCTCGCTCTGCACAGGACAGAGGGGAGCTGAGCCTGTCTGATCCAGATTCTGGTCCCGACAGCTGACCCCCAGGACCAGATCTAGCAGACAGGAAGGCACACTCCGGCTTTAGAGAAGCCTCTGTAGACACAGCTGCCCATACATTTCCATCAGGTTTTGCCCTTCTATGAAGCAGGCACTCCTACTGCAATGATGAGGCTGCCGGCCAGGACTCGCTCACAAGGCAGAACTCCTTCACTCCTCCACACCTTTCCCGGGGCTGGGCCGTCCGCCTCATACCTCTGCAGACCAGGAAGACTCCTGCTTGTCTACAAAACTCTGCTCACTGTCGCCGCCTCTGCAAAGCCTTCTCCACTCCATCTACACCACAGTGGTCATGTCACAGCATGGGGATCTGGGCCTGGCTTACTAGTGTGGCATTCTTTGTTCATTTCCTTATCAGACTGGGGGCCCCTGTGAAACCAGGATGTGTCTGTCAGCTTGAGAGTCCTGTGCATTTGGGGTAAAACTGTCTGTCAGTGAAGATCCCAAGACGCACAGAGTTATGAGACTTCTCTGTGCTGCTAAACTCTCAGGAGAAATAGGGTCCAGGAGAGCAGCCCCAACTGGGAAGCACATTTCTTAGAAGTCCCCTGGGGCGCTGGCACTACGGAACCTCTGGGAATTCCTAGAACAGCCCAGCCTGGGCCTGGGCTTTAGTTCCACCTCCAGAGGATTCCCCTGATCCTCTGGTGACAAACGCTGCTGACAGAGGGTCTTGGGGCTGGAAGCTACTTGCAAAGAGCCCTAAGGCATCATGGCAAGGCTGCCTCTCTCTTCCCACTTCCCGCTCGTTTGTTTGCATGGCCCTATTAAGCGTGAATTTCTGCTGAGCCCAGATTTGGGGTGAGTAAGCCCACAGCTGTTTAGGTGACAGTGATTTGTGACAGACTCAGGAAGGCCAGCTACACCAGGCCTGCTCATAGCACCCTGCCTGTCCCAGCTTGGAACCCATGGCCCATCCAGCTCACTGTGGCTCCTCCTGCCAGCTGAAGAATAGGGGCTATTTTTGCTTAATCACAGCCTTGGGAAGGCACATTCCTCATCATCCCTTCTAATTACCCGCGCACCACGCTGCTCTGGAGACAAAAGCAAAGGTCTTCACCCACGCACCCTACACAAAAAGCATGACCCCAGCCTGGCTGGGGAGTCCCACTCCAACTGTCTCCACTGCTCTTACCACCAGCTCTAGATCCCCAGGAGTCCATGCTGGGGATGTCCCAAGGGTGGCACTGACCTCTCAATTTCACCCTGTGGGCTACTTGCTCTCTAGAAGCCACTGCCATCTCCACTGGGGTCAACTAAACAGGGCTGACCCCAGTTTGAGACATGTGCTGAAGAGTATCTAATCCTCTGCAAGCTGCAGAGGGAAAAAACAAAAATATGGACATAAACCCCGTGACTTTGCTCTCCTGCTCTAAAGTGGGATTTGGGAGATATATTTGCAAAATATCTGGGGGGAACTAGAGATTCATCAGCAGCAAGTAGGAAGCTCCATCCATTACCCCAACCCCCAGCTAAACACAGAGGGAGAAAGATATGCATACAGGAGTTGGACCACAGCAAGAGTCCCAAAGTGAGAAATGAGTACCTCTTGTCACCACTACCAAATACAAGGGACACCTGCCTGTGTTTCTAAGAGCCAGGCAGTCTGAAATTCTAAGTCCGCCTGTGAGTGCGCAGTAATACACTCCAGGCCTAGTAGAATGAGGCTCTGGACCTTGAAGGGATCTGCAGGTATCACTACAGAGTCTCTTGGACGGCTACGGAGAAAGGAAGAGGAACCGAGAAACTGCAGGAGGCAAATGACACCTGCATTTTCAAAGCAGTGGACTCCAGGTGGGGAACTCAATATTAATCCCAGAGAAGTCTTAGAGCAAATTAATAAGCAAGTATTTCAAGGGCCCCTAGGAAAGGAAGCAGTGGTGACCAGAACTCTGATGGGGATGCTACACCCCCATCTCACTGCTTGCGGAGCAGGCTCATGGCCTGGGATTTCAAGAGAGCACAGGACTTAGGGCATCTGGTGAGCCAGGGCGCACAGCCACGGCGAACACCACAGCAGCTTACAGAACACACTTAATGCATAAAGTCCGGTGCAAGAAGCTTCAAGCACCCTGCACTGTCCCAGCGGTGACCATGCAGAAAGCGATCATAACACAATCCTGGGTAGCCCAATGTCAAAGTGGGCACAATCACCAACAGGGGAAATAACGGGCCTTCTTCTGAAAGTGTTAAAAATTTTTTCAAATGGGGAAATGAAATTTTCTTTAGGAACCCAGTTGGCAAAGATGGCACCGGGACCAGCTCTGGCTGAAGCCGCAGGGGTGCTGGAGTTATAGTTCAGTTACCGGATATCCTCCAAAGGACCATGTGTTGAGGACTTGGGACTAAGGAATGGTGCTGTCATGGAGAAACCTGGGACCCCAGCCTTTTCCTGTCTTGTTCTTTATGCATCCTGGCACTATAAGGTGGGGAGGTTCCCTCTGCCCCATGTTCCCACCATGGAATACTCTTCTGCTGCAGGCCCAAAGCAACAGGGCCAAAGAACCATGGCCTGAGGCCTCTGAAACCATGAGCCAAAATGAATCTTTCCTTCTTTTACCTTGGTTACCTCATTTTTTTTTCACAGTCACAGAAACTCACTTCCTCACTCCAGCCTAACCCCCTGCAAGACTTAAAAGCCACTTTCCACCACCAGACACCGGGGCACCACCTCCAGCAGCTGTCCCAGTCCCCAGCTCTGTGAAAAACATCAGTTTAGTGGGAATGGGAGGTGGAGGGGAACACAGGGCCTTATATTAGAAGGAAATCCACCAAGATGTTGCTGGTGACTTTTCTCTCTTTGGATACTGGGATACTGAATGAGTCTCTTCTCCCTTTCTCTTTTTCTCTATTTTCCTATTTTTCTCTAATGAGCCTTTACTTCTTAGAGTTTAAAACCATTTGCGAATATATCCACAGAGTAGACAATACAAGTGTGTCACGCTTACACTAAGAACATGTCACACTAAGCCCAAGCCCCTATCTTTGTAAATGCAAACCCTCTAAACGAAGCAAAGCAAAATGTTGTCCTGTCCTCTGAGAACTGACAGGCTGATGAATGAATATAGAAGAAGAGATGCTTAGAGAGGAGAAGAATGAATATGAAACATGACAAGTGAATTAAGATCCAGCCTTTGGGTTAAAAACCCAGCTCAACATCCCTTCTGTGACCACCCAACTTGTGTAGGTTTGAAAACACCAGGATGAATTACATATAGCACCTGCCTTCAAGGACTTCTCAGACCTCTAAGATCATATGACCAAGGCCATGGCACACAATCAGGGTCACATGACTAAAGCCAGCCCTATGACCATAGGCTGCAAACAGCCTGATTCAGAGTGATGGACTTGCCAAAATGACTTTTCATTCTCTGTGGCTCTACAACCCAGAGACAAAATGAAGAGGAAACACTGCCTATAATTCCAGCACTCTGAGAGGCTGAGACAGGAGGATCGCATGTTTAAGCCATCTTGGCACTTTAGTGACTTAGGGAGACACTATTTTTAAAAACTACCAAAAGGCTAGGGATGTGACTTAGTCCAAAGGCCCAGGGACATCTTTGACCTGCCCCTGCAGCTAAGGCCACATTAAGGACACAGCTGAAGCTCAAAACCTAGGAAGGAAAACTGTAGAATAATGCAGAGGTCAAGGGCCCAGCATAGAGAAGAGCAGACCCAAGAGAACCAGTGGCTGCCTCCAGATCCATGGCACAGATCCACACAGAGCCATGTGTGGGCCCAGGGAGCAGAGGGCAGAGCCAAGACAGTCAGGGAGAGGGTGGCTTCTTGGAGAGTCTCCAAGTTCCAGCACAATTTAGGGAATGTTTATAACTGTTCTACAACACACTGTGCCGGCCTGGAAGCAAGGAGATTCTCTGCCACCAAGATTACACAGCAAGTTATGTAAGAGTCCACCGAGTGGGGATGCTGGGGAAGGAACTGTCACTCAGGGCTGGGGATCTGGAGACTGCAGTCCCTCCTGGGGCTGGAGGCTGGCCCTCTCAGGCTCAGATTCTCACCTTGCCCACCTGAATGCACGTGTTAATGAGGCTTAGGTTATGTTCCCAAGCCTTCAGCAGACCAGTGAGTATGGCAGGAACCCTAGCAGAGAACAAGCAGGGGCTAGGCTGGGACCCAGACCTGCCTCCCGAGAGCAAGTTGCTGGGTACCCCAAGTTGGCATGGGGATATGGGAAGCAACTCCATTTGGGAAATCCCTGCCCAGATCAGGAGTATCATCATCTTGAATCAGGACCTATAAAGTTTCAGATAAGCAACCACAATAAAACCAGGATGCCACCACACAGTGATGCCAAATAGGTGCGGTGTCCTGAACCCTGGCATTCCCTACAGACTCCTGTCTGCTGAACACAGCCCTCCTAACAGTAGCTCAACTTTCCAGTCCTCAATCAAGGTCCAGGCAACCACCTTCACCCAAGAGGCTAAGGTGCTCTCCCCATTTGACAGATGAAAGAACCTGAGGCTCTGAAGGGTTAAGGGGTTTCTCTCAGGATGTAACTACATGATGTGAGCCTAGGTCACTATTCATCTGCCTGATGGTGGGGAATACACCATTGGAGGGGTCTCTTCACCCTTCCAAATTACCTACTCCAAGTAACCTGGGCAGGGAAAAAGACCGTTATGCGTACAGGACGTCACTGGGCTGGCAGGGCCCTTCTCCGTAAAAATCCCCTGTTACAGGAGCCCCTGCCTTGCCTGAAGCCAGCACACACCAAGGAACACAACTGCACGGTCCAGCCCTGCTCTCCCAGACCATAACCCTTCAGGCAAAAGGCTGGGAATGCCTCATACAAATATGAAAAGGTGCTCAAACTTTCAACCCTAAACTGGAATGATGCTCTTTGAAAACACTTGCTTTCACCTCTCAGAGGAGCCAACATCAACAAGGGTAGGCCAGGCTGTGGGAGGAAGCAGGCAGTCTCCATTCTCTGTTAGTGAAAGTAAAAACCAGAAGAAACTCCCTGGAGGGCCATTTGGCAATATCATTCAAAACACAAAATGCCTTTGACCCAGCCATGCCAAGGACGTGTGCAAAATGACATCAGTACAACATTGACCACTACCGTGTTGTTTATAATAGCAAGAGACCAAAAGCAACCTATCTGTCCACCAATAGGGGACTAAATAAATTACACCATCTACAACACATCCATGACCCAAAACATTGAAACTGAGCACGGGCAAATGCATTGAGATAACAATAATTCTGCTATATTATTATCTGAGAAAAGCAAGATACGGGTAAGATATACTGCATGCTCCCATCTGTGTGGGGTATATATAAAAATACATGTAAGTGAGTATTTATGGATATATGCGTGTTTGCAGGGACTATGTCTGGAATGAAATAATCTGCATTTGGAAGAGAGGATTTGGTGAGCTGAACACTGGAGAGGGAGGTAAACTCGTCTTTCATTCGTTGAGTTTTATATCTTGTTCATAAGTTTTATATCTTGTTCATACTCATAAGACAAATTAAAAATAAAATGTTTAAGTGCACATAGCAGGGTGATTTTTAAAAAATTTTAGATACTAATTTATATTTTCTGCTGTTCCAGCTATTTTGCCTCTGAGGTTTGTGCCAGAACTTTCTGGGTTTTGTTTCCAAAAGATCTTTTGTTCCTAAGAGAAAAGGATTTGAAGACACAAAAGCCCTCAGACTGGAAAGAGATCCCTGCCCCTGACCCAGGCTGAAAGGAAGAGAGAAACCTGGATGGGTCCCCTCGGAGCCTGGGCTCTCAGCCAAGAGCTACAGATCTAGACTGAAAGCTACAGATCTAGACCAAGAGCTACAGATCTAGACCACACGAGGGGCAGGGTCCCTGTGCTCCCCAGTGGGACACGCAGCTCCCTGCGCGCACACATGTGCATGGCACCAGGACCTCCTTGCCATTTTCACACCAGGACTTTGGGAAGAGACTGAGGTCTTGGGGACAGGAATAGTAAGAGAATGAGCAAAGAAAAACCCCTGGCAGTAACAGAGGGGTCTCCTGCAAGCCTCGGTGGATGGGTACCCAAAGTCAAAATCAAGTCAGCTATGGAGAAATGGAAGAGAGAAAGTACATTTCTCCCACATGGAATCAGTGATCTGCAGAAAATGGTCTCCATTGCTCTCCAGATACACACACACACACACACACACACACACCCTCTTCACCCTGCAGATCCCTGTGGAACCCTGCAGAGCTGCAGTTCTGGCAGGGTTGAACCAGCGAAAGGCACCCAAAGAACTGGGGACCTCCCCCTCCCCAGGAAGGTTCTCCAGGCAAACGTCTGAGGGGTGGACAGGTACCCTGGTACTTCCCTGGGCTCCCCTGGTATCTTTAAACCACTTCCCCTGCAAATTAAGCCCCTTACAGGGTTCTTCCCCACCCCTACCCACCCCACCTCCCATCACGCAGCTGCCTGACCGAACTTGTCTTCTCCTCATGCTCCCACTGAGTCTTAGGCCCTCGATTCTAGTGCTCTGTGCGAATCTTACCACATCCCCCAACACACTCCTTCCCCTGGCTTCCCACATGCGGGCCAAGACCCCATGGTCTGACTGCAAGCCCCTCACTCTGAACTCAACTATACTGGCCTTTTCTGACAACCGTCGAGCGCCTATTTCAGCTACAGGGAAACAGGAAATCTAGCTCCTCCAGCACAGAGCTAACTGACAGTCCTCCCTTTTCACATCTTGCCCTCTCTGCCTGAACTCCACCCCACCCCTGCGTACATCTACTGCCTATAGAAATTTCTGTTTCCCCTCCTCCTCAGGGCCTTTCCCTCTTACTCCATTTCTTGCCAAAACACCATTCCTGGGGCGAATTTTTATATTTTTAACTTCGTGGTTGTTAGTATATTGTCCTCCTTTATCTCCCAGAGTATGAAATCCTTAAGAGCTGGAACTGGGTTTGTTTTTGTTCTGTTTTATCCCCAGAGACTATCTCAGTGCAGCCATATAAATATGCTCATTAAATATTTTTAAATAAATGAATAATGAATTAATGATTCTGTCCTACTTCACACTCTTGTAAGTGCCAGGAGCTGCACCTGTCCCAGGCAAAACCTAGACTTGCACATGTGCACAGTGACACAGGCTTCTTCTCATGTAAGTGAATGTACCGATGCACTAACATACTAATGCACATTCACAAACGCAGAGACACAGGCAAGCACACAAGAAAGAACCACAACCACAGCCACAGTGAAGCACAGAAATATGCACACAAGCAGGAGAAGTGCTCCCAAGGCGGACGTCTGCCACCCTGAGCTCATTAAAGCCGGCTAAATATAGCCTGTCTGCAGCTGTGCTCAGCAAGCTGCCCACACAGGCCAGGAAAAGACACCAGTTACCAGGCAGAGCCGTGGGGAGGCCAGCTGTGGGCAGCGGGCTTCACGCATCCAGCCTGTGGGAGTCCTCCCGGGCAGACCAAGGGCTCAGGGTGCACAGCACGAAAACTCTTCCTCTGGTCACCAAACCTCACCAGCAGGATGTGAGGGCAAACTGGTTCCTACCGTGAGGAGGGTGACACTGAGCAGTCCACGCTGCCCTGACTGGACCAAGGATCCAGGCTCACTCCATGATTGGGGGGCAGCCAGAGTCAGGACTAGCGGGGCATAAATCAGGCTCACTTGGTAGCTATGACAGGGGCTCAGCTGCAGATGAAGATAAAGTGTCACTCAGGGGCCAAAACCAGGGCTCAATCCGGACACTGTCAGGTCACGGTCTGGGGACCAATGGAGGAACAGAGTTAGAGTACCAGGGGCACAGCAGTGGGCAGAGCATCTCACACCAGGCCCCTCCCCCACAGCCGATGCCAGTGTTGGCCCCGAGGAAAGCCAGCTAGCTGACTGCCAGCATGAGGCTGAGTGCCATGTTTTCGGTTGCTGCGGTGTCCAGGGCCAGAGCAGCTAAGTTTTCCAGAGGCATAATCCGCCTCTCCCAGGCAGAACAAGATGGAGGAAACCCCCTTTTCCAACTTGGAGTCTGGAGGTTCCTATCCTGTGTGCAGCCTGGACCCCAAGAGTCTTTCAGGGTAGAAAGGAGACTGACGTGCAGCTGGCTCTGAGAGAGCACCTGCGCGGCAGAAGGCACGAGGGCAGGGAGGACTGGAGCGAGAGGAGGAGGTATAGGAAAAAGGAGTTCGGAGCTGGGTGGAGCCACGCATGGGGTGGAGCTCTGGGGATTGGGGATCTCAAGAGAGCTGGTCGGACCACTGTCTTTGGAAGGTCACTTACTCCCTGGGCATCTTCACGTTCCTGCTGAGACATAGTCATCAGGACTGCAGCCTCTCAAAGCCCCGGGGTTCACAGAGATCAGGAGAACAGGCTGGGCAGTACCCTGTGCCCCAGAGAGAGGCATGAGAAGAGGCAAAGGAGTTCCGCCCCGAAGGGACAAAGAGTTCTGGCCTCAGCCTCTCCTGTGGTGGCAGCTCACAGCTGGAACATGACCACTCCCTGCCCTTGGCCCTCCTGCGGGGCAGTGACAGAGGGAGCGGCCAGGCTGGGCCCCAGGAATCCACATCCTTCCTGGCTCTCCTGGGACAGAGGCTGTCTCTGTCCCCCCCCATAGGGATGGATGGACTCTCAGACTTCCAAACCGGCCCATGAGAAGCCAGTGTGCAGGCAGCTCTGGTCCTCCCAGGAGGAAGCATGGAGGGTGATGAAGGGAGGCCTCGGAGAGGACCCAGAGGGCAGGGACTGCTGCCCACAGAGATCCCCGTGACACTCTGGAGTGGCATGGAGATGGGAGGCCAGGCCAGAGGACGTGGCCTTGAGAAAAGAAGGTGGCAGAGAGAAGAGGCGGGGTGCGGAGCTCTACTGGAGGCCACATGATGCCAATGTCTGCAGCACTGGACAGTGACGAAGACAGGAGTGAAGAAGGAGCCCAGGCTCCCAGCTTGGGTTTGTGGGCCGGGACACCACCTGCTTCCCCTGAAGAGCAGAAGACCGCACATCCACAGGAAGCCAGTGAGCGCTCTGAGGGCTCCAACAGCTCCATTGCAGAAAGAAGCACCTTGTAAATTCCCCCTCTACTGAGAGGAGTGGACACACAGGCACGAAAAGAGATGCCGACAGAGGGCGCCAAGAGACACGACACAACAACAGGAGTCAGAAGAGCCCACCATGTCGGATCCAGAATGGAGCCCACCGCACATGGGGTACAGACTGGGCCTGGGTGGCAGCAAGATGAAGGAAATGCCCCAAGTCCGAGGCCTCCCTCTCCTGTGCTCCTGCCTGGCTTCCACACACAATGGCTCCCTAGGCTTCCTCCAATCTGCTTCCGAATCACAAGTAGACACCAGGGGTGGCAGGCTGCCAGGCCACTTGTCCCATGGCAGGACAGCAGGACACGACCAGGATGTCTGGCAGACAAAGGTCAGCAAACATTCCAGAACCCAGGGCCCAGAGGCCCCCGGGATGAGGCCCAGCAAGCTCTAGACCCTGCTCCTCGCTGCATCCTAGGAGGCTCAGGGCCCTTGCGCAGCTCAGAAGGGATCTCCAGGGTCTCGGATGCACAGGGAGACGCCATAGTGACGATGGAAACTGCACAGGGCCAGCGAAGCTCCCAAAGACTGAGCTCCACGAGATGATAAGATACTAGCCTCACATCTGTACCAGATGCTTCAGAAGCTGACGCTCATGCAAATGGTAGGAAGCAAGGACCATGAGGCGCTCCCTGGGCATCCCACATAGACTATCTCTGATGCCCTCTGCAGCTCTAGGAAGCAGACAGGTTACTTTTCCACAGTGAGGACATGAACGGTCAGAGGCTGTAAGAACCAATCCCGAGCACCATAGAACTCAACAGAGTGAGCTTCAAACGTCAGCCTTCTTTTAAATCCCAGACACTGTAGCACCTGTCCCAGGGTTCTCTCACTCTTGAATCACCATAATTTGTAGTACCTCATAGTCTTCATTGAGTTTTCAAAAAAGTCCAGTAGAAGCACTAAGTAAGGTAACTGCACAGAAATACACTGTCAGTGGGAAAACGCATTGTAGATGTAAAGCACTGCTATTATTCTTCAATTCAGGGCACAAACTTTTATTTTGATAACTTTGAATCCAACATAAACAAATTATCTTCAATTATCACCATCATCTCATAGAAGAGAAATGATTTTTAATGCCAAAAATTATAGGGAGGACTTAATTGTGGAAAGTCCTCTCTGTTGAAGACCTTTGCCCCCATAGAAAAACACATTGCAAGGCTTTTTCCCACCGCCAGAACTGTTGGGTTCGTCCCCAGGAACCTCCAGCCAAGACAACCTGCAGAGTGTTACTTCACATCCAGAATCTCTCCGCACATTGACTGTTTTTCTTCACTAAATAAAAACATCCCTGAGGAACGGAATCCGATGACAGCCTTCAACGACATAATTTTGACTAAAATTTATAACTATGAGAAAAAACAATAACTTAGCCTCTGCTGAAGCACAATTTTTTTCAGCCAGGTCCAAAAGATGCCGACTGTCCTGTGGACTCATTTGCGTCTGTGGGAAACAGGCTGTGGTCTGGCCTCGTGGAGACAAATCTCACATCAGGTGGCCACTTTTTCTTCCAGGCTGCTGCTACAGCTTCTTCTTCCTAAAGCCCAGCAGGAATGATCTGGGCAATTTTGCTTCCCCACAGCCCTGAGGAATGTAGCCACATCCCTGTATTAACCATGCTTTTTACTTTATGATGGTTTGACATCTTAGGACCTTCCTGGCCGGGGAAAGCCTGCCCCTTCTACACAGGCTGGTTCCTACCGAAAATAAACAATGTGCTCGTGAACCCACCTTCCATATGGAACCACCCAGACTCAGTTCACACCCTAGGTGCTCCCTTTGAGTAACGTTCACCACCAAGGTAATGCACCTGCCCTATATCAACAGGGCCAGGTACTAAGAAATAAGGCCTTCCAAGCCCAGAGCCATTCTAAACTGTTCACTCTGTCTCACCTTTACTACAGAAACCTCCAGAAAGACTGTGGTCCTGACCACAGGACCCAAGCTTCCTCTGTGGCCCTGCCTGGCATGGTGTGGCATATCTCTTCTTTTGGAAATTATGTACAACATTCTCCTTTCCATGGCATTAGTCTTGGGGGTCCTCATTCAGCCAACTCCAGAAATAAAAACCCTGCAGGTACACTTTAAATTTCTTCTCTGTCCCTGCCTTGCCCCTCTTCTTTCCTGGTCTATCTGAGGCCAGAGGTTTGGGGTGCCCCTGACAAACACTCATGCCCACAGTGCCTAATGCAGCAGAGCCTTTGTCTATGAATTGCAGCATGAAGGTTTCTTTGAAGGCCTGTCCACCTGATCGGGGGCAGACCCTGGGCTGGTGAGGAGGTGCTACCAGCCTGTCCTTTAGTTCAGTAGTAAAGGACAAGAGAGCTTGCAGGGAGCCTCAGGTCTGGGGAGTTGGTGGGCAGCATGGACTGAGCCCCCCGAAGCTGTAACCACAGGTTAGACCAGTAGGAAGAGAAGTTCTCAGCAACACACAAATCCCTCTCCCCACCCCTAGTCTAATGTGAACCTCAGTATTGCCAACTACAAAGACATGAAGCTCAGTCTCTGACCCCCAGAACACCCAGGGAGACTGTCAGCAAATTGATACATCTATAGTATGACTCTCCTGAGTCTAGGCTGGGAGCGAGAAAACACCAGCTGAAGGCAACCTGAAGAGGCCAGTGTGAAGAAGTACAAAAACAGAGAACTCCACCCCCAGGGCTCTGGCACTGCAGAGATGGCCTCTTCGTGGGGAGGGGGGGAGGGTTACAGGTTCAGACCTGTGGTACAACCTTGAGTGACCTCATTCACTCTGGTTTTCATCACCACGACACCACCAATGGCTCCTGGAAGTGGTATCATCCAAAGGAGATGGTCACAGAGCCACAGGTGAGCTGGCTCTCCAGTCCCATCCCCTCTCTCTGTCTCGGTGTCTCAGCTCTCCATGGTGGTATCAGCTTAGCTACCCCCCATCCGGCCCCACCCGGTGTGCAGTAACTCAGAACGCGCCAACTCAGGGACCTGAGGGGAGAGGACGGCAGCCCAAGCTCAGGCCAAGCAGCTCTGAAGGCCTTCTGCTTCCTCCCAAGAACAGGATGAGCAGATCCTGCCACCCTCTAGGCTCCGAGTGGGAAGGGCGGACCCAGGCCCCAAGGGCTTGCACCAGGCAGGGAGAAGGAGGAAAGGGCCCCCAAGGTCGGGTGAACTCACGCTGCTTCTCCTGGAGGATGCTCGATGTGCACGCTGTGGTCCCTTCTCCTACGGAAACAAAAGAAATGTGAGCAGGTGACCTGCTGCCTCTCCTGCCCAGACCGGGTTTCCTGAAGAGGTCCTGGTGACTGTATCTGCCCGGTGCTCAAGACTTGAGGACGGGCAGAGGTTTTGATCACTGCTCCTTCCCTGCCCCACAGCCACAGGCGCAGCCCTGGGCCTTTATGTGAAACACAGGCCAGAGACTGGGGGCGTCATTGCTGCAGAGGGCCTAGCCTGGCTCCTCCACGAGGCCCCAGCCTCCTCATCACCAGCTCCTCTGACTCCTCGCCTCTCCCCACCCTTACACTGCAGCCTCTGGCCCTCTACCCACCCTGGCTCTTTCCTCAGTGGGTCAATGCTGAATGCAAGGTGCAGTTGACAACTGCCAGGTCTCTGTAGCCCAGATCTCTCTCCTGGGTCCTTGATCCGTACATCCGCTGCCTGCTGAACTCCTGTGGCTGCTTCTCAGGTACTCAGACTCACCTCAATGAGTCTGAGGTCCCCCTAAAAGTGTCTGCAGCGTCCTCAGTTCTCTGAGGGAAGACACAGAGGTCAGCCACCCTAGCTCTCCTGGGGCTAAGAGCCTTTCTCCTCAGGAAGCTGCAGGCCTCCCTGCCCTGTAGGACCTGGGGAAGCTCCACCTACAAAAGACCTCCTGGTGCAGGACTCCTTTCCTAAACACGCCTAGGCCCTACAGGGAGCTGTCCCACGCACAACCATCAGAAGCCCTCAGCCCGTCTCCGCAGCCTCCTTCCCGCCACAGCTGCCTTTGCGGCTCCTATCACCCGGCTCCCGCCCTGTCTCCTACACTGAGCTCCCTCAAAGGCAGGCAGGCATGACCAGGGGAAGAGCAGATGGTTTGAATTCTGTTCTTGGCCCCCATGGACGTGCTGTGTGACCTGAAACACATCACTCTTCCTCTCCAGGGCTCATTCCTACAAGACAGCGTGAATCCAGGACTCTGTAAGGACCCTCCATCCCTGGAAGCACTTGGGTGGTGCTGCATGGCAGACATCGGGATTCAGTACCAGTTTCTCACCATGTACCTGTGGGCACGGCAACCTCACAACCTCTATGACTCCGTCTTCCGGCCATGAAAGGGGATCAGACCGGGGTGTACTTCAAGAGGTTATTGTGCATAATAAAAGACTGGCATACCTATGGCCTCTAGAACACAGGCAGGCACATGACAGGCATTCAGTCAATGAGAATTGCTTCTATTATTGCTTTATTTATTTACTTTTAACAACCGGTTCAAGACCTTATCTCTTTCATCTTTATCCTGTCGCCAGGGTGCAGCCTGACTGGGAGAACTAATGGTTAACACATGTGCCAGCTCGCGGTGCTCCCAGCCCTGAAGGTGTGGCAGAGCCTGGGCCCAGTCAGAGAGCCAAGGCCCTGCTCAGCGTGGCAAGGTGGGCACAGACCGTACCAAAGAGTGACACAGCCCAGGTGCAGGCAGAAACAAAGAAGACCCAGCAACAGCCACACAGGGACCAAAGATGCCACAGAATCCAGTCACATGCAGAGAAAGTCACCCGCAGCCACCGGCAGAATGAGAACCTAACAGGAATTAGGTCACACATTTAAAACACGCCTCTATCTGCCACATGGGATGCCCAGGCCGTGAGGGACACAGACTTGAATGGGTCAAGCGGAGTCCAGAGCAAGAACACCTCTGCCCACAGTGACACTGTGCCACTGCGAAGGGAAGGGTGATGGCAAGGAGAGGAGAAGAAACAGACCCCACTGGTCGGGGGAAGCAGGTGGCAGAGCCGTGATTGGAGCTTCCGCAGGAACTGGAAAGAGAAGACATCCCAAGAGGCCCACCGCACCTTGTCCACAGCAGGCCAAGCCCAGAGGAAAGCAAGGCGTAGGAGATCACAGCCCTGGGCAGGAAGCCCATGTACAGATAAGAAAACAGAGACTTGGAGACTCAGAACACCTCACAAGGTCTTCCAAGTCTGCATCTCCTGCTTTGTCTCCTCTACCCAAAACCGGCTGCATAATTAACAAGGACTCAGTAGAAGAATGAAATGCAGTGGTCCTCTTCCAAGAGCCAGAAAAAGAAAAAATGGTGCTGTTAAAGGCACTAAAATACAAACTTTTACTTTTTCCTGTGGACTTTCTCAACCTGTCATGGTGTTTTTATTTGCTCCTTTGTTCACAGGGACACTCAGGAGCTGAATGTGGGCTTCACAGGACTGAGGCCGCCGCTCCCCAGCAGGGCACGCATGCCCTGAGGCTCACCAGCTCCCACTGCCCCACTGCCAGCCACTAGACCCTCACACCATGCCATAACCAAGGGCTGGAAGGCTGAGTCACGCATCTACCCTCCCCCGCAGGCCCAATCCCAATCCAGGGGAGAACACTGACACCGCCAGGTCCAGACTCACCGGATTCATGGGTAGGGGTATGCAGAACCCTGATTCCTGAGTCACCCTGGGAATATACCGTGGCACTGCCAGCCCTGGCATGGGTGGCTGCCCATGCTGATGCATGGTGGAATAGAAGTTCCTGGCCCATCTGCCTGCACTGTTGAGGGAGAACAGGACTACAGAGATATAGAGGGAGCCAGTGGGGCTAAGAAGCCAGATGATAGGTAAGCCACACACCCACTAAGACAGAAAGGTGGTATAAGGCAGCACCGCACCAAACTGGAGCGCCAGCACCCAGCTCATGATGGGGGTGGGGGGAGGTCAAGACTCAGGCTTGGGAAGATCAAGCAACTCAGAATGCAGAGCCCCAAAGCCCAAACCCAGGGTCCTTTGGAGCACGATCATGAGCCCTGACTATAGTACAAATCTTGCTGGCATTTCTTGGGCACCCGAATGGCTGGGCCTGGTGGAGGAAAGGGCCCTGAGAAGAGTGTGCACCCAGGCTGACTCATCCCCTCTGTGTTCTCATGCCAGGCCGCAGAGCTCCATACCTAGACAGTTTATGAACCACTGATCCCATTCAATATTTTCACACCACAAAGCAAACATGACTTGGAGCCAGGGCAGGATTTCCATGAGCAAGAATGCCTGCTGTTGGGGCAGAGTGTGGGCATGGAGCCAGCTGAACGGCTGGGGACACAGGGGTGAGAAGTGGGGCAGGGACGGAGTTGTGTGTTTTGCAGGTCTGTGCACGGGACCTGATTGGACAGGAAAAAGGGAGTGTCAGGAAAGGAGGTCAGCGCAAGCTCAGGGCTTCCTCGCAGGCAGCCCAGAGTGCAGCCAGATGTGTGTAAACCACGAAGCCTTACCTGGGCACACAGGTGCTTTCTGCCCTGCCCAGTGCTCTCTCTCACACACATGAATATGTTGAGGTTTACATCTGTACCCAAAAGCCCCATTCACAGGTAAGAAAACTGAGCCAAAGAGGGAAAAAGCCACCCCAGTTCTGGCAAGGTCTCTTCCCTCGGCCTGATCCTGTCTCCTTGGTGTCTCTAGGCAGAGGCTCCTGGGAGAACTACAGTGGCGAGTGGGGAATCGGAAACGTGGAAGAGGCTGTTACGGAGCGGGGCTGAGCCATGGGAGAACGGCTGTGGAGGAGGGGGTGTTCACAAGGGGTGCTGAGAAGCACCCAGAGGCCAGGACAGACTGACTGCCCATGTTTCCCCTCGGCCATGTCTCCTCTGTCGAAAGCCTTAGCAAGGCATCCCCAGGGCCCTGGGGGCTGATGATGCACCCCTTTGGGCAAGAATGAGCCTGATATTTGACTACATACGTGTGGAGCCCAGTCAACATAAAGCTGGTCCTGCTGCTCAGCCCAGGCCAGCTCCATCGTCCCCGGAAGCCGCCGCTATCAAGAGGAGAAATTGGTAGTGAACTCCTGGATTAGGCAGATCCCAGGACGACGGTGATTAACTAAATGTACAGCTGGCTAAGCTGCTGCCTAAATGAGACCCCACTCGGCCTAGAGCTTTCCAGGGCCCTTGAGCCCCACAGACTCTTGTCAGCTGGAGCGGGCTTCACACACAAGGCTGCCAGTGGCTCTGCACACAGGACAGCCGTGCAGCAGGGCCTTCGGTGGCCACCCCGAGAATGGTGCTGGTTCTTGTACTCCCCTAGCCCTGGGAGTCTCGGGCACACTTGCTAAGGGCTTCCTGACTAATCTTATACTTCCTCTGCTCAGCCCTCTTCTGGCAAACTGTGGGGTCTGCTAAGCAAGAGAAGCAGAAGGCGCAGCCACCACCAGGAATTCTATCAACAAACCAGGAGATGGAAGAGTCTTAATCCAAGGCAAGGGTTGCACGGCTGCTGAGGGAGGGATTCTGAGGCCTGGGCCCGGGGTAAGAGGGAAATGGGAATCCCCCTCCTGGTCCACCACACCTGGGAGGATGGTGCAGTTCACTGGAGCAGCCCCAGGGAGAGCTGAGGCCAGTGTGTGCCCTGCACTGCCCTTGCCTGACCCTGGGACCAGGCTCCAGCACAGAAAGGTCCTTAGTCCAGGAATCCTGGCTGGGAAAAGGACTCACACTCCCTCCTGTCAGATGTTCCAAATGCTGAGTCTCTGCTGAGCTGTAAGTCAAGATTCCGGTTCATGACCTGTGACAACTATCACCATTCCATGGCCCCTCACTTCCTCCTTCTCCACAGCAGCTTCTGAAAATCTTTCTAAAAAGTGGCTCATTGGGACCCTGTTTAACGCAGTCTGCGGAGCCTCAGAGTCACTCTCGAGAAGGTTCCAACTCCTAACCTGGCGGTCAAGGCCTTCAGCTTCATTGGGACCTCCCATCCCTCTTCATCTCCCCAACACCTCACATCCCAGCTTTGGTCCAGACAAACCCCACGTGGCTCCCCAAATCTCCCTCCTCCTCTCTGTACTGCTGCCCCGGTCTAGGCCGACCCCAGCCAAACCTCGCGGGCCCCTATGTCTCAGCTCCAGCTCTACCCTCCTTCTGATCCTGCTGTACTTCCTGCCCACTCGTGAGGCTGATAGCTCACTGAACCATCACTGCCTCGTGTGGATCCGAGGCTGAGCCTGTCAAATCCGAATCCGCTTCTGAGTCACTCACTCTTCCCCAACACTGACCAGCCCAGAGTCTGATGCTGAGGGGTGTGTGAGGGGGTGACAGGCTGTGTGGACGCGGGAAGTCCCTGGGCCCCTGGGTCAGAAGCACACACCCAGAAAGCACAACTGTAGGCAGACAAGTAGGTGCTGCAGACGAAGGACCGACTCGGGGCTGGGGAGGAAAGGGTTGCTGTGGGAGAGGGTGGGCCGTCAGGAAGGCCTCCTGGAAGGCACGCGTGGGATCACGAGAGCAGGAGATGAAGTGGGGAGGGCGGGACAAGGGCATGGCAGGAGGCTGAAGAGCTGCACATGGGCTTGAGGGTCAGCCAGCAACCATTAGAACACAGAATAACTGGCAGAAGAGGGAGGAATGGCCCAGAAGACACGCATGCAGAGTCAGAGCCTCCTTGCGATCCCAGGATAGAAGTGATGTCATAGCTCTTTTACACTGATTGTCAAGTTAGCTGTCCCAGAGCTATCCGATCACTGTAGTAATAGGGAACTTCTTAGCTTAGAAAACTGTAATTGTTAGAATAAAGTCTGGAACCAGATTGTGGATGGCCTTACAAGGCAGTCTGGGGGATTTATACTTCATTCTTTAGACATCAAAAACCTACTTGCCGGTTCCATAGGAGAACAATACCACTGAGCTCCTAATTTAGACGCAGCACAGTAAGATTGCATAAAAATGGTCATCCGACTACATGACCCAGACATTTCACCTGCCCCAAATTCCTAGAAGATAACATCAATTAGTTTCATACAAATTAATCTCCAGTAACAACATAACATATAAAGGAATGTCCTTTACAGATCAAAGCTATGTGGTATCCCCAAAAGGGAGAAGGTGGGAAGATCAGATGGAAGGAAGCACAACTGGCTTCACAATTTGCAGAGCCCAGGAAAGTGGGTACATGCAGCCCTTCCTTCAAAATCATTATGACTCATGGGCTGGAGATTTAGCCCAGTGGTTCCAGAGCCTGCCTAGCAAGTGCAAGGTCCCTGGTTCAATCCCCGGAAACCACATACAATACCAGGCGGGGTGAGTCACGCCCACCAGCAATCAGTACCACATACTGCAGTGCTGGGACATGGTAGCTCAGGCCTATAATCGCAGCCCTGCACTCGGAGGCAGAAGCAGCAGGATTGCTGTGAGTTTGAGGCTTGCCTGGGCTACACAGTGAGCTCAGGGCCAGCCTGAACTACAAAACAAGACTGTATCTCAAAAAAAACAAAAACAAAAGAAATCATTATGAGCCTTGAGATGACAATAGCAGAACATAAATCAAGTGCAGAACCTTCCACGTGTAGGGCTTTGTGTGACTGCAAAGGTCAGATGTCCATAAAGCTAGCTCAGGAGAGAGGGAACCACAGCCTCAGTCCTGCCTGGAAGGTCTGTGGCCGAGGTGATGGCAGCTCAGGGCAATGGGAGCAACTGCAGCTTTTACAGTTTATCTGAGTTTCTGCAGCTGATGAGCCAGTGCTTTGGTCTTTCTCTGACCCATGTCTGTGCCAAGCAAAGACATCTGTCTACAAACGTGGAACAAAATGGGTATTTGAGAGATGGGACACCCTGAGAGGCTGGAAATACCCAAGAGGAACACATCTGAAGCTACTGGCTCAATTCACCCACTAGTATTTCCCACCAGTCCTAATAATTAGATGACAGCAGGTTGCCATAAACAGACAGATCACATCACTCAGAGTTAGGCTAACAGGGAACGGCAAATACAAAGTGGGGTATAAATCCAAATATTGATAAATATTAGAGGAAAAACAGCCCTGTGGAAAAAGGATTCAAACTCCGAGACTAAAGAAAAGAGAATACAGGGAGACGGACCTATGGTTTCCTTGGGCAAACTTAGCGTCATCATTCTTAATTGTTCTTAAATTTTAATGTGCATCAGAGTTACGTAAAGAACTAATTAAACAGATTCTCAGCACTATGCCCAGAATCGGCTAATTCAGTAGGTCTGAGCAGAGTTCTATCATTCACACCTCTAACAAGTTCCCAAGTGAGGCTAACGTTATTGGTGCAGGGACCACTCTGGAAACCACAGATTTGCTTGCACTGATATAAACCACTGTTGGGAGAAAACATAGCTCTTTGCAAAGCAAGAGGCAGAGACATTGATCAGGGAGACCTAGACAGGGACTGCTTCCCTCCTGTCAATGAAGATATAGTTCTGCTCACACAAAGTTTATTTCAGGGACAAGAATATCTCCAAAAATAGTTCCTTAAGTGACAGCTCACAGACTACCAATATAAATTATCTGGGAAGAAATATGCAAACCCTGAACATAAAAGGTTAGCAACATGGCCAGATCTGTCAAGTACCAACTAGAATTTATTCCAGAAATCCAAGATTATTCAGCATATGAAAACCAACATAATACAGCACATTGATAGAATAAAAGACAAAAACTAGGTAAGCATATGAACAGACACATAGAAAAGCTTTTGGCAAAATCCAATATCTTTTGGTAATAATTTTTTTTTTTTTTTTTAAAAACAGGGTCTCGCTTTGTAGTTCAGGCTGGCTCTGAGCTCACTATGTAACCCAGGCAAGCCTGGAACTCAGCAATCCTGCCTCTGCCTCTGAGTGCTGGGATTACAGGCGTGAGTCACCACACCTGGCACTATGGTATGTGGTATTGATGGCTGGTGGGCGTGAGTCTCCACACCCAGCATTGTATGGGGTTACCAGGATCAAACTCAGGGCCTTGTGCTTGCGAGGCAGGTGATGGAACCACTGAGCTAAATCTCTGGCCCTCATAATAATATTTTTAAACAAAATAAACTAGGAATAAAAGATCTCAAACAGATAAAGGACATGTGAAAAAAATTCAGTTAACATCATTTTTTTTTTAAGCAGTACTGGGGATTGAACTCCAGCCCTTGTGCGTCCAGGGTTGACATGGTACCACTTGAGCTAAATCCCTAGCACCTAACATCATTTTTAATGGTGAAAGATTGAAACTATTCCCATAAAGATCAGAAACAAGACAAAATGTTTGCTCTCACCACTTTTACTAATATTATACTGGAGGATCTAGTAAGAGAAATTAGGCAACCAGGGAAATAGAAGATGTCCAGATTGGACAAGCCACCTCTACTTGGAGGTGAGATGATCTTACATATAAAAAGTCCTAGGGCAACTTTCCCCTCGAAAACCCAAAGAAACTAATAAATGAATTCAGTGGGGTGGCAGGATAGAAGTTCACTATACAAAAGCCAATTGCATTTCCATATGCTTCAAAGAAAACAGTCTGAAAATGAAATTAAGAAAATAATTCCAGGGCCGAAGGTTTAGCTCAGTGGTTCCAGCGCCTGCCTCGCAAGCACAAGGTCCTGAGTTTGATCCCCAGTAACCACATACAATGCTGGGTGTGGAGACTCACGCTCACCAGCAATCAATACCACATACCACAGCACCGTGCATGGTGGCTCACGCCTGTAATCCCAGCACTCGGGAGGCAGAGACAGGAGGATTGCTGAGTTCGCGGCAGCTTGCCTGGG